>JAFBJZ010000179.1:0-12203 GCA_016785225.1 Psettodes erumei | reverse complement strand
TTGAAGTCATCTTGTGTCTCTTTGTGGTAGTTTAGCATGTCTTTAAAGTCATCTTGTGTGTCTTTGTGCTACTTCTGAACTGCTTTGAAGTCATATTGTGTGTTTTTGTGGGAGTTTTGCATTTCTTTAAAGTTATATTGTGTCTCTTTGTGCTAGTTCTGTACATCTTTGACGTCATCCTGTGTCTCTTTGTGGTAGTTTAGCATGTCTTTGAAGTCATATTGTGTCTCTTTTGTGCTAGTTCTTAACTGCTTGAAGTCATCCTGTGTCTCTTTGTGGTAGTTTAGCATGTCTTTGAAGTCATGTTGTTTCACTTTGTGGTAGTTTAGCATGTCTTTGAAGTCATGTCTTTTTTGAAGTTATATTGTCATCTTGTGTCTTTGTGGTAGTTTAGCATGTCTTTAAAATCATCTTGTGTCTTTTGTGCTACTTCTGAAATGCTTTGAAGTCATATTGTGTCTCTTTGTGGTAGTTTAGCATGTCTTTGAAGTCATATTGTGTCTCCTTGTGGTAGTTCTTAACTGCTTTGAAGTCATCCTGTGTCTCTTTGTGGTATTTTAGCATGTATTTAAAGTCATCTTGTGTGTCTTTGGGCTAGTTCTGAAGTGCTTTGAATGCATTTTGTGTGTCTTTGTGGTAGTTTAGCATGTCTTTGAAGTCTTCTTGTGTCTCTTTGTGGTAGTTTAGCATGTCTTTGATGACATATTGTGTCTCTTTGTGCTACTTCTGAACTGCTTTGAAGTCATCTTATGCCTCCTTGTGGTAGTTTAGCATGTCTTTAAAGTAATCTTGTGTGTCTTTGTACTAGTTATTAACTGCTTTGAAGTCATTTTGTGAGTCCTTGTGCTACTACTGAACTGCTTTGAAGTCATCTTGTGTCTCTTTGTGGTAGTTTAGCATGTCTTTGAAGTCATATTATGCCTCTTTGTGCTAGTTCTGAACTTTTGAAGTCATCCTGTTTGTTTGTGCTAGTTCATCATCTGTGTCTCCTGTGTCTTTGTGGTAGTTTAGCATGTCTTTGAACTTATATTGTGTCTCTTTGTGCTAGTTCTTAACTGCTTTGAAGTCATCCTGTGTCTCTTTGTGGTAGTTTAGCATGTCTTTGAAGTCATATTGTGTCTCTTAGTGGTAGTTCTAGCATGTCCTTGAAGTCATCCTGTGTCTCTTTGTGGTAGTTTAGCATGTCTTTGAATTCATCTTGTGTCTCCTTGTGCTTAGTTCTGAACTGCTTTGAATGTCATCTTGTGTCTCTTTGTGGTAGTTTAGCATGTCTTTGAAGTCATATTGTCATAGTTTAGCACTGTGTCATCTTGTGTCTCTTTGTGCTAGTTCTGAACATGTCTTTGAAGTCATCTTGTGTCTCTTTGTGGTAGTTTGAACATGTTTGAAGTCATCTTGTGTCTCTTTGTGGTAGTTTAGCATGTCTCTTTGAAGTCATCTTGTGTGTCTAGCATGCTACTTTGAAGTGCTTTGAAGTCATATTGTGTCTCTCTTTGTGTGCTAGTTCTGAACATCCTTGACATCATCCTGTGTCTCTTTTTGGTAGTTTAGCATGTCTTTGAACTTATATTGTGTCTCTTTGTGCTAGTTCTTAACTGCTTTGAAGTCATCCTGTGTCTCTTTGTGTTTAGCATGTCTTTGAAGTCATATTGTGTCTCTTTGTGCTAGTTCTTAACATGCTTTGAAGTCATCCTGTGTCTCTTGTGTGTTTCTTTGAACTTATGTCTTTGAAGTCATCCTGTGTCTCTTTGTGGTAGTTTAGCAGCATGTCTTTGAAGTCATATTGTGTCTCTTGTGCTAGTTCTAGCATGTCTTTGAAGTCATCTCTTGTGTCTCTTTGTGGTAGTTTTTAGCATGTCTTTGAAGTCATCTGTGTCTCTTTGTGCTAGTTCTGAACATGTCTTTGAAGTCATCCTGTGTCTCTTTGTGGTAGTTTAGCATGTCTTTGAAGTCATCTTGTGTCTCTTTGTGCTAGTTCTGAACTGCTTTGAAGTCATCTTGTGTCTCTTTGTGGTAGTTTAGCATGTCTTTGAAGTCATATTGTGTCTCTTTGTGGTAGTTTAGCATGTCTTTGTCATCTTGTGTCTCTTTTTGTGGTAGTTCTGAACATCTTTGAAGTCATCCTGTGTCTTTTTGTGGTAGTTTAGCATGTCTTTGAAGTTATATTGTGTCTCTTTTGTGGTAGTTTAGCATGTCTTTGAAGTTATATTGTGTCTCTTTGTGCTAGTTCTTAACTGCTTTGAAGTCATCCTGTGTCTCTTTGTGGTAGTTTAGCATGTCTTTGAAGTCATATTGTGTCTCTTTGTGTAGTAGTTTAGCATGTCTTTGAAGTCATCTTGTGTCTCTTTGTGGTAGTTTAGCATGTCTTTGAAGTTATCTTGTGTGTCCTTGTGTTAGTTCTGAACTGCTTTGAAGTCATCTTGTGTCTCTTTGTGGTAGTTTAGCATGTCTTTGAAGTCATATTGTGTCTTTTGTGCTACTTCTGAATGCTTTGAATTCATCTTGTGTCTCTTTGTGGTAGTCTGTGTGTCTTGAAAAGTCATCTTGTGTGTCTTTGTGCTACTTTAGAAGTCTTTGAAGTCATATTGTTTCTCTTTGTGCTAGTTCTTCACTGCTTTGAAGTCATCCTGTGTCTCTTTTGTGGTAGTTTAGTATGTCTTTGAATTTATATTGTGTCTATTTGTGCTAGTTCTTCACTGCTTTGAAGTCATCCTGTGTCTCTTTTTGTGGAAATTTAGCATGTCTTTGAAGTTACATTGTGTCTCTTTGTGCTAGTTCTGAACATCTTTAACGCCATCCTATGTCTCTTTGTGGTAGTTTAGCATGTCTTTGAACTTATATTGTGTCTATTTGTGCTAGTTCTTAACTGCTTTGAAGTTATCCTGTGTCTCTTTGTGGTAGTTTAGCATGTCTTTGAAGTTGTATTGTGTGTCCTTTTGCTAGTTCTGAACTGCTTTGATGTCATCTTGTGAGTCCTTGTGGTAGTTTAGCATGTCTTTGAAGTCATCTTGTTTCTCTTTGTGGTAGTTTAGCATGTCTTTAAAGTCATCTTGTGTGTCTTTTTGCTACTTCTGAAATGATTTGAAGTCATATTGTGTCTCTCTGTGGTAGTTTAGCATGTCTTTAAAGTCATCTTGTGTCTCTTTGTGGTAGTTTAGCATGTCTATAAAGTCATCTTGTGTGTCTTTGTGCTACTTCTGAAATGGTTTGAAGTCTTATTGTGCCTCTTTGTGGTAGTTTAACATGTCTTTAAAGTCATCTTCTGTGTCTTTGTGGTACTTCTGAACTGCTTTGAAGTCATTGTGTGTTTTTGTGGGAGTTTTGCATTTCTTTTAAGTTATGTTGTGTCTCTTTGTGCTAGTTCTGAACATCTTTGACGTCATCCGGTGTCTCTTTGTGGTAGTTTAGCATGTCTTTGATGACATATTGTGTCTCTTTTTGTGCTACTTCTGAACTGCTTTGAGTCATCTTGGGCCTCCTTGTGGTAGTTTAGCATGTCTTTAAAGTCATCTTGTGTGTCTCTGTGCTAGTTGTGAACTGCTTTGAAGTCATCTTGTGACTCTTTGTGGTAGTTTAGCATGTCTTTAAAGTCATCTTGTGTGTCTTTGTGATCGTTATTAACTGCTTTGAAGTCATTTTGTGAGTCTTTGTGCTACTTCTGAATTGCTTTGAATTCATCTTGTGTCTCTTTGTGGTAGTTTAGCATGTCTTGAAAGTCATCTTGTGTGTGTTTATGCTACTTCTGAAGTGCTTTGAAGTCATATTGTTTCTCTTCGCTAGATCTGAAAATCCTTGACATCATCCTGTGTCTCTTTGCGGTAGTTTAGCATGTCTTTGAACTCATATTGTGTCTATTTGTGCACGTTCTTAAGTGCTTTGAAGTCATCCTGTGTCTCTTTGTGGCAGTTTAGCATGTCTTTGAAGTTATATTGTGTCTCTTTGTGCTAGTTCTGAACTGCTTTGATGTCATCCTGTGTCTCCTTGTGGTACTTTAGCTTGTCTTTGAAGATATATTGTCTCTTTGTGCTAGTTCTTCACTGCTTTGAAGTCATCCTATGTCTCTTTGTGATAGTTTAGCATGTCCTTGAAGTCATCTTGTTTCTCTTTGTGGTAGTTTAGCATGTCTTTGAAGTTATATTGTGTCTATTTGTGCTAGTTCTTCACTGCTTTGAAGTCATCCTGTGTATCTTTTTGGAAATTTAGCATGTCTTTGAAGTTACATTGTGTCTCTTTGTGCTAGTTCTGAACATCTTTAACGTCATCCTATGTCTCTTTGTGGTAGTTTAGCATGTCTTTGAACTTATATTGTGTCTATTTGTGCTAGTTCTTAACTGCTTTGAAGTCATCCTGTGTCTCTTTGTGGTAGTTTAGCATGTCTTTGAAGTTATATTGTGTGTCTTTTTGCTACTTCTGAACTGCTTTGAAGTCATCTTGTGTCTCTTTCTGGTAGTTTAGCATGTCTTTGAAGTCATCTTGTTTCTCTTTGTGGTAGTTAAGCATGTCTTTGAAGTTATATTGTGTCTATTTGTGCGAGTTCTTCACTGCTTTGAAGTCATCCTGTGTATATTTGTGGAAATTTAGCATGTCTTTGAAGTTAAATTGTGTCTCTTTGTGCTAGTTCTGAACATCTTTAACGTCATCCTATGTCTCTTTGTGGTAGTTTAGCATGTCTTTGAAGTCATATTGTGCCTCTTTGTGCTACTTCTGAACTGCTTTGACGTCATCCTGTGTCTTTTTGTGGTAGTTTAGCATGTCTTTGAACTTATATTGTGTCTCTTTGTGCTAGTTCTTAACTGCTCTGAAATCATCCTGTGTGTCTTTGTGGTAGTTTAGCATGTCTTTGAAGTCATATTGTATCTCTTAGTGGTAGTTTAGCATGTCCTTGAAGTCTTCTTGTGTCTCTTTGTGGTAGTTTAGCATGTCCTTAAATTCATCTTGTGTGTCCTTGTGTTAGTTCTGAACTGCTTTAATGTCATCTTGTCAGTCTTTGTGGTAGTTTAGCATGTCTTTGAAGTCATATTGTGTCTCTTTGTGCTACTTCTGAACTGCTTTGAATTCATCTTGTGTCTCTTTGTGGTAGTTTAGCATGTCTTGAATGTCATCTTGTGTGTCTTTATGCTACTTCTGAGGTGCTTTGAAGTCATACTGTTTCTCTTCGCGCTAGATCTGAACATCCTTGACATCATCCTGTGTCTCTTTGTGGTAGTTTAGCATGTCTTTGAACTCATATTGTGTCTATTTGTGCACGTTCTTAACTGCTTTGAAGTCATCCTGTGTCTCTTTGTGGCAGTTTAGCATGTCTTTGAAGTTATATTGTGTCTCTTTGTGCTAGTTTAGCATGTCTTTAAAGTCATCTTGTGTGTCTTTGTGCTACTTCTGAAATGGTTTGAAGTCATATTGTGTGTTTTTGAGGGAGTTTTGCATTTCTTTAGAGTTAAATTGTGTCTCTTTGTGCTAGCTCTGTACATCTTTGAAGTCATCCTGTGTCTCTTCGTGGTAGTTTAGCATGTCTTTGAAGTCATGCTGTTTCACTTTGTGGTAGTTTAGCATGTCTTTGAAGTCATATTGTGTCACTTAGTGGTAGTTTAGCATGTCTTTAAAGTCATCTTGTGTCTTTGTGCTACTTCTGAAATGCTTTGAAATCATATTGTGTCTCTTTGTGGTAGTTTAGCATGTCTTTGAAGTCATATTGTGTCTCCTTGTGATAGTTCTTAACTGCTTTCAAGTCATCTAGTGTCTCTTTTGTGATAGTTGAGCACGTCTTTAAAGTCATCTTGTGTGTGTCTTTGGGCTAGTTCTGAAGTGCATTGAAGTCATATTGTGTGTCTTTTTGGTAGTTTAGCATGTCTTTGAAGTCTTCTTGTGTCTCTTTGTGGTAGTGTAGCATGTCTTTGATGACATATTGTGTCTCTTTGTGCTACTTCTGAACTGCTTTGAAGTCATCTTGTGCCTCCTTGTGGTAGTTTAGCATGTCTTTAAAGTTATTCTGTGTCTCTATGTGCGAGTTCTGAACATCTTTGACGTCATCCTGTGTCTCTTTGTGGTAGTTTAGCATGTCTTTGAAGTCGTATTGTGTCTCTTCATGCTAGTTCTGAACATCTTTGACATAATCCTGTGTCTTTTTGTGGTAGTTTAGCATGTCTTTGAACTTATATTGTGTCTCTTTGTGCTAGTTCTTAACTGCTTTGAAGTCTCCCTGTGTCTTTTTGTGGTAGTTTAGCATGTCTTTGAAGTCATCTTGTTTCTCTTTGTGGTAGTTTAGCATGTCTTTGAAGTCATATTGTGTCTCTTTGTGCTACTTCTGAACTGCTTTGAATTCATCTTGTGTCTCTTTGTGGTAGTTTAGCATGTCTTGAAAGTCATCTTGTGTGTCTTTATGCTACTTCTGAAGTGCTTTCAAGTCATTGTTTGTCTCTTTGTGTCTCTTTGTGGTAGTTTAGCATGTCTTTGAAGTTATATTGTGTCTCTTTGTGCTAGTTCTGAACTGCTTTGAAGTCATCCTGTGTCTCTTTGTGGCAGTTTAGCATGTCTTTGAAGTTATATTGTGTCTATTTGTGCTAGTTCTTAACTGCTTTGAAGTCATCCTGTGTTTCTTTGTGGTAGTTTAGCATGTCTTTGAACTTATATTGTGTCTATTTGTGCTCGTTCTTAACGTCTTTGAAGTCATCTTGTTTCTCTTTGTGGTAGTTTAGCATGTCTTTAAAGTCATCTTGTGTGTCTTTGTGCTACTTCTGAAATGCTTTGAAGTCATATCGTGTCTCTTTGTTGTAGTTTAGCATGTCTTTGGAGTTATATTGTGTCTCTTTGTGAAAGTTCTGAACATCTTTGACATTATCCTGTGTCTCTTTGTGGTAGGTTAACATGTCTTTAAAGTCATCTTGTGTGTCTTTTTACTACATCTGAAATGCTTTGAAGTCATATTGTGTCTCCTTGTGGTAGTTCTTAACTGCTTTGAAGTCATCCTGTGTCTCTCTGTGGTAGTTTAGCATGTATTTAAAGTAATCTTGTGTGTCTTTGGGCTACTTCTGTACTGCTTTAAAGTCATCTTGTGCCTCCTTCTGGTAGTGTAGCATGTCTTTAAGGTCATCTTGTGTGTCTCTGTGCTAGTTGTGAACTGCTTTGAAGTCATCCTGTGTCTCTTTGTGGCAGTTTAGCATGTCTTTGAAGTTATATTGTGTCTCTTTGTGCTAGTTCTGAACTGCTTTGATGTCATCCTGTGTCTCCTTGTGGTACTTTAGCTTGTCTTTGAAGATATATTGTGTCTTTGTGCTAGTTCTTCACTGCTTTGAAGTCTTCCTATGTCTCTTTGTGCTAGTTTAGCATGTCTTTGGACTTATATTGTGTCTATTTGTGCTAGTTCTTAACTGCTTTGAAGTCATCCCGTGTCTCTTTGTGGTAGTTTAGCATGTCTTTGAAGTCATCTTGTTTCTCTTTGTGGTAGTTTAGCATGTCTTTGAAGTCATCTTGTTTCTCTTTGTGGTAGTTTAGCATGTCTTTGAAGTCATATCGTGTCTCTTTGTTGTAGTTAAGCATGTCTTTGAAGTTATATTGTGTCTCTTTGTGAAAGTTCTGAACATCTTTGACGTTATCCTGTGTCGCTTTGTGGTAGTTTAGCATGTCTTTAAAGTCATCTTGTGTGTCTTTTTACTACTTCTGAAATGCTTTGAAGTCATATTGTGTCTCCTTGTGGTAGTTTAGCATGTATTTAAAGTAATCTTGTGTGTCTTCGGGCTACTTCTGAACTGCTTTAAAGATATCTTGTGTCTCTAGTTAACTGCTAGTTCTTAACTGCTTTGAAGTCATCCTGTGTGTCTTTTGTGGTAGTTTAGTTTTGATCTTGTCTTTGAAGTTATATTGTGTCTCTTTGTGGTAGTTGAGCATATCGTTGAAGTTATTATGTGTCTCTTTTTGTGCTAGTTAAGAACATCTTTGATGTCATCCTGTGTCTCTTTGTGGTAGTTTAGCATGTGTTTGAACTTATATTGTGTCTCTTTGTGCTTATTCTTCACTGCTTTGAAGTCATCCTGTGTCTCTTTGTGGTAGTTTAGCATGTCTTTGAAGTCATATTGTATCTCTTAGTGGTAGTTTAGCATGTCCTTGAAGTCTTCTTGTGTCTCTTTGTGGTAGTTTATCATGTCCTTAAATTCATCTTGTGTGTCCTTGTGAGTTCTGAACTTCTGAACTGCTTTAATGTCATCTTGTCAGTCTTTGTGGTAGTTTAGCATGTCTTTGAAGTCATATTGTGTCTCTTTGTGCTACTTCTGACCTGCTTTGAATTCATCTTGTGTCTCTTTGTGGTAGTTTAGCATGTCTTGAAAGTCATCTTGTGTGTCTTTATGCTACTTCTGAAGTGCTTTGAAGTCATATTGTTTCTCTTCATGCTAGTTCTGAACATCCTTGACATCATCCAGTGTCTCTTTGTGGTAGTTTAGCATGTCTTTGAACTTATATTGTGTCTATTTGTGCTCGTTCTTAACTGCTTTGAAGTCAACCTGTCTCTTTTTGTGGCAGTGTCGCATGTCTTTGAAGTTATATTGTGTCTCTTCGTGCTAGTTCTGAACATCCTTGACATCATCCCGTGTCTCTTTGTGGTAGTTTAGCATGTCTTTGAAGTCATCTTGTTTTCTCTTTGCTGTGCAGTTTAGCATGTCTTTAAAGTCATCTGGCAGTTTAGCATGTCTTTAAAGTCATCTTGTGTGTCTTTGTGCTACTTCTGAAATGCTTTGAAGTCATATCGTGTCTCGTTGTGGTACTTTAGCATGTCTTTGAAGTCATCTTTTGTGTCTTTGTGGTACTTCTGAACTGCTTTGAAGTCATATTGTCTGTTTTTGTGGGAGTTTTGCATTTCCTTAAAGTTATATTGTGTCTCTTTGTGCTAGTTCTGTACATCTTTGACGTCATCCGGTGTCTCTTTGTGGTAGTTTAGCATGTCTTTGAAGTCATGTTGTTTCACTTTGTGGTAGTTTAGCATGTCTTTGAAGTCATATTGTGTCTCTTAGTGGTAGTTTAGCATGTCTTTAAAATCATCTTGTGTCTTTGTGCTACTTCTGAAATGCTTTGAAGTCATATTGTGTCTCTTTGTGGTAGTTTAGCATGTCTTTGAAGTCATATTGTGTCTCCTTGTGGTAGTTCTTAACTGCTTTGAAGTCATCCTGTGTCTCTTTGTGGTATTTTAGCATGTATTTAAAGAAATCTTGTGTGTCTTTGGGCTAGTTCTGAACTGCTTTAAAGTCATCTTGTGTCTCTTTTGTGATAGTTGAGCACGTCTTTAAAGTCATCTTGTGTGTCTTTGGGCTAGTTCTGAAGTGCTTTGAATGCATTTTGTGTGTCTTTGTGATATTTTAGCATGTCTTTGAAGTCATCTTGTGACTCTTTGTGGTAGTTTAGCATGTCTTTAAACTCATCTTGTGTGTCTTTGTGCTAGTTATTAACTGCTTTGAAGTCATCTTGTGTCTCTTTGTGGTAGTTTAATATGTCTTTAAAGTCATCTTTTGTGTCTTTGTGGTACTTCTGAACTGCTTTGAAGTCATATTGTCTGTTTTTGTGGGAGTTTTGCATTTCTTTAAAGTTATATTGTGTCTCTTTGTGCTAGTTCTGTACATCTTTGACATCATCCGGTGTCTCTTTGTGGTAGTTTAGCATGTCTTTGAAGTCATATTGTGTCTCTTTGTGCTAGTTTAGCATGTATTTGAACTTATATTGTGTCTATATGTGCTAGTTCTTAACTGCTTTGAAGTCATCTTGTGTCTCCTTGTGGTAGTTTAGCATGTCTTTGAAGTTATATTGTGTGTCTTTTTGCTAGTTCTGAACTGCTTTGAAGTCATCTTGTGTCTCTTTGTGGTAGTTTAGCATGTCTGTGAAGTCATCTTGTGTCTCTTTTTGCTACTTCTGAACATCTTTGACATCATCCTGTGTCTCTTTGTGGTACTTTAGCTTGTCTTTGAAGTTATATTGTCTCTTTGTGCTTATTCTTCACTGCTTTGAAGTCATCTTGTGTCTCTTTGTGGTAGTTTAGCATGTCTTTAAAGTCGTATTGTGTCTCTTCATGCTAGTTCTGAACATCTTTGACGTCATCCTGTGTCTTTTTGTGGTACTTTAGCATGTCTTTGAACTTATATTGTGTCTCTTTGTGCTAGTCCTTAACTGCTTTGAAGTCATCCTGTGTCTCTTTGTGGTAGTTTAGCATGTCTTTGAAGTCATAATGTATCTCTTAGTGGTAGTTTAGCATGTCCTTGAAGTCTTCTTGTGTCTCTTTTGTGGTAGTTTAGCATGTCCTTAAATTCATCTTGTGTGTCCTTGTGTTAGTTCTGAACTGCTTTAATGTCATCTTGTCAGTCTTTGTGGTAGTTTAGCATGTCTTTGAAGTCATATTGTGTCTCTTTGTGCTACTTCTGAACTGCTTTGAATTCATCTTGTGTCTCTTTGTGGTAGTTTAGCATGTCTTGAAATTCATCTTGTGTGTCTTTATGCTACTTCTGAAGTGCTTTGAAGTCATATTGTTTCTCCGTGCTAGTTCTGAACATCCTTGACATCATCCTGTGTCTCTTTTTGGTAGTTTAGCATGTCTTTGAACTTATATTGTGTCTATTTGTGCTCGTTCTTAACTGCTTTGAAGTCATCCTGTGTCTCTTTTGTGGCAGTTTAGCATGTCTTTGAAGTCATCTTGTGTCTCTTTGTTTGTTAGGTTTGAAGTCAGTTTAGCATGTCTTTGAAGTCAGAGTGTTTCTCTTTGTGTCTTTGTAGTTTAGCATGTCTTTGAAGTCATATTGTGTTTGTGAAGTTATATTGTGTGTCTCTTGTGTCTTTTGTGTTGTTTATATGTCTTTGAAGTTATTATGTGTCTCTTTGTGCTAGTTCTGAACTGCTTTGATGTCATCCTGTGTCTCTTTGTGGAAATTTAGCATGTCTTTGAAGTTACATTGTGTCTCTTTGTGCTAGTTCTGAACTGCTTTGATGTCATCCTGTGTCTCCTTGTGGTACTTTAGCTTGTCTTTAAAGTCATCTTGTGTGTCTTTGTGCTTTAGCTTCTGAACTGCTTTGATGTGTCTTTGTGTCTTGTCTTTAAAGTCATCTTGTGTGTCTTTGTACTTCTGAAATGCTTTGAAGTCATCTCGTGTCTCTTTGTGGTAGTTTAGCATGTCTTTGAAGTTATATTGTGTCTCTTTGTGAAAGTTCTGAACATCTTTGACGTTATCCTGTGTCTCTTTGTTGTAGTTTACCATGTCTTTAAAGTCATCTTGTGTGTCGTTTTGCTACTTCTGAAATGCTTTGATGTCATATTGTGTCTCCTTGTGGTAGTTCTTTACTGCTTTGAAGTCATCCTGTGTCTCTCTGTGGTAGTTTAGCATGTATTTAAAGTAATCTTGTGTGTCTTTGGGCTACTTCTGAACTGCTTTAAAGTCATCTTGTGCCTCCTTCTGGTAGTTTAGCATGTCTTTAAAGTCATCTTGTGTGTCTCTGTGCTAGTTGTGAACTGCTTTGAAGTCATCTTGTGACTCTTTATGGTAGTTTACCATGTCTTTAAAGTCATCTTGTGTGTCTTTGTGCTAGTTATTAACTGCTTTGAAGTCATTTTGTGAGTCTCTGTGCTACTTCTGAATTGCTTTGAATTCATCTTGTGTCTCTTTGTGGTAGTTTAGCATGTCTTTGAAGTTATATTGTGTCTCGTCGTGCTAGTTCTTAACTGCTTTGATGTCATCTTGTGAGTCCTTGTGGTAGTTTAGCATGTCTTTGAAGTCATCTTGTGTCTCTTTTTGCTACTTCTGAACATCTTTGACATCATCCTGTGTCTCTTTGTGGTAATTTAGCTTATCTTTGAAGTTATATTGTCTCTTTGTCCTTGTTCTTCACTGCTTTGAAGTCATCCTGTGTCTCTTTGTGGTAGTTTAGCATGTCTTTGAAGTTATATTTTGTCTCTTTGTGGTAGTTGAGCATATCGTTGAAGTTATTATGTGTCTCTTTGTGGTAGTTAAGAACATCTTTGATGTCATCCTGTGTCTCTTTTGTGGTAGTTTAGCATGTCTTTGAAGTTATATTGTGACTATTTGTGCTAGTTCTTCACTGCTTTGAAGTCATCCTGTGTCTCTTTGTGGAAATTTAGCATGTCTTTGAAGTTACATTGTGTCTCTTTGTGCTAGTTCTGAACATCTTTAACGTCATCCTATGTCTCTTTTGTGGTAGTTTAGCATGTCTTTGAAGTTATA
>JAFBJZ010000672.1:1190000-1262050 GCA_016785225.1 Psettodes erumei | reverse complement strand
TATGCCGCTTGAAAAAAAATGTGTTTTTTACCTTTAAGTTCAGTGTGATTGTATATCCTGGTTACCATGACAACATAGCACAAGTGCATGTTGGGAAGCAGGAAACAGAATTTCCGTGCAGTCCCGTGCGGTGATCAGCTGTTGTTGTGCTGTGTGTGAGCTCGACCAGCTGTCAGCGTCTCCTCTCATTGGTTTTCCTTTTCTCACTCGCTAAGGCAACGTCTGTGAGTATTTCTCATTGTATAACATTGTGTTATCACTTCTGTTTGGTTTGTTGAGATTGTTTGCATAGCAAGATGCTAATCGTTTCTGCTAATTGAGTTAGCCTTTGTGTTGGCCAATGTAGCTAAGCTGTGTTGTTTATTCACATAGTGTGGATACTTAATTTTGGTTGACGGTATCTTTCTTTACTGTATCGCAGTTTCACAAAATTCCCAGTAAATTTCTTGGAAGCAAATCAGCCGTGTCCTGGAGTTTATTGAGAGTGTTTAAACTGAAAGGGAACATAGCCCATGACATGGAGGGAAAATATCAATCATGATCATAAATGCAACTCACAGATGTCTCAAGTGTTCATGCAGTATGAGTTAGATTTTTTTTTAAAATGACTAAATAATCCTTTACACCTGAAATCAATTTTTTAACCTTTCGTTTTGCTCTTCTGACCTTCATCAGACACGCACAAACACACACACACAGTATAAAGCCCGTTGGCCTGGGAATGAAAACACCAATCAATCACACTGCTGTGCATAGAAATTAAGATCAATGAATTCCTCAAAGGCAGAAACAAACAGGAAACAGAGCTCCTCCAATGCTCGAGATATTTAAAGGCCCTGGAGGCGAGAGCTTTCATCACAATATTCACAACTCATTAATGTATATGAAGAATATCAAATATGGGAGCCACACCTCGACCGTACTCGCTGTGGTTAAATCTCTGTGTCTGTCCGGCAGAAGGTTCCCCTCTGATGTTATAGTTGGGTCCGGAGTAAAGGTTAGGCCCATAATCTACTTTTATGTGAAAATTATCACAAGTTATTGCCCGGCGGTTCAGCCAGAAGCCGTTTGAGACGCGCTTAATTCCTCATTTTAAAAGGCGTGCTGCCCACTTTACTGCCGCCCATTACTTGTGCTGGCTTATTGACACTCCGGTTACAGTCGCCATTTGTCAGCTCGCTGTGAATAAAACTCCCATGAGCGCAGGATGGAAAATCCTCCGCTGCCTTTGCTTCACTTTCGTCCACGTCTACACAATGTGTGCGAGGCGTCCGCGAGCTGTTCCCCCTCGTTTCCAGTGTGGATGCTAAGCTAAGCTAACTGGCTTTAACCGAAAGACACGAGAGAGGGATCCATCTTCTCGTCTGACAAGACAAGGTGTAAATCCGAAAATGTCATGCTTTTATTTTCTGGTTTTAATTCTCCAGAGCTCCACTTTACTTTTGGTGTCAAGTCACTGAACAGAACCCAACAAAGCAAACTTTTCAGCACATTTCAGAGCAGAGAAAACTAACTGGACGATCGCAGTATCGTTCCGTACCGGTGCCTGCTGGTCATGATGTGTGTCTGTACCTGTTTTCCAGGTGCGACTTGCTGCGTTGACGATGGGAGAAGATCTGAGCCGTGAGAAGAAGCCCGAGGAGAGAGAGGAGAAGAAAGAAGAACGTCAGGAGTTCGCCAGGCGCAACGTCGCACGATCTGCTGCTCGCACCAAGACTTCAGGGCCGGCTGATCCCGAAGGTACGTGCTCGCGTTCAGCCCTGAGAGCAACTAAGCCTTACTGTAGTTTTTAATTCCACCGCATGTACCTGGGGGAAAAACACACACACACACACACAGTAGGCTTACATGACAGCTTTAGGCACACAAATGCATATTGCTGCAGTTTAGTAACGCGCCTCTCTTCCTCAGACACCGCAGGAGAGCTGCCCCAGTGCAGGATGGGAGACGGGCAGGCGGACAACATGGCTTTCATGATATCGTGCACCAACTGGTACTGAAACCAGTCCAGGTGCAGCAGCTCCGTTACAGACCAGATGAAGGTGTAAACATGAGGGTGGTCTGTGAGAGAGAAGGTGTAAAACAAGGTGGAGTTGTGAGCTGCTGTCCTGCCCCCCCAGGACCAGAACTCCAAATATACACACATCGCTTGGCCACTCTGATTCAGAGCACCGTTTTTAAAAACATCATGTTGAATCATGAATTGTTACAATCAGTATAACCGACTCTACGCCAGTGTAGATTCACTAAAACCTCAGTATTCAAAGTGCAAACACAGGCTGAGCTGAGAGTAAATGTGATTCTGTGCCAGTTATCAAAGCACTAATGCTGTGAAGCACAAAACCACCTGCAGTTTCAAATTAACTGATGTAGTTTTGAATAACTCATTTATGTGATGATAGGATAGAAACATGTTGTGCTCTTCTGTAATGTTTTCTATGGCCTTAAGTTGGATTTTATCTTATAGAGTCGGTTAAAAAAAGAAACGACTGGAGAGGGAAGCAGACGAGACAGAAATCAGGTGATTGTTAATTGTCCTGACTGAATGAATTTACTCCGTCACTGGAATTTATCAACTTTTACATTTCTCTTTTCATTGTTATCCTCAACATGCAAAAAGTACTTAGGACCTAAATCCTATTATTTGAGGAGTTATGTGAGGGAGAATTCATGTTTGTTTCCTTTTTCATTACAACTAGCACATGTAATTATGTAAACAATGTAATCTACTTTAACTTTTTCATTTTTAACAGTTAACTATTATATATGTTGTGATTCTTTGTGCTCTGCTTGCTTCGCTGAATATAAAGTAGCAGCTCATCATGAGCTACTAAAAAAGCAGAATCCTCTGACTCTCTTTTGGTCCCATCACTCCACCGACCCGCAGCTTCTCACGGCCCGGTTTGTCAGGCGGGCTCGTCAGTTAACGAACCGACCGGGTGAAGGCAGTGAGGAGAAGAGCTGTGACGTACCGCTCTCCTCTGAAGTGTCTCAACGTCCATGAGTTCATGGAACATGGGCACCGACAACTAACAAAGACTAGATGGTATCCCTGCA
Organism: Psettodes erumei; assembly: GCA_016785225.1. Lineage (NCBI taxonomy): Eukaryota > Metazoa > Chordata > Actinopteri > Pleuronectiformes > Psettodidae > Psettodes > Psettodes erumei. Next base: position 1,258,993 of record JAFBJZ010000672.1, on the reverse strand, counting down.
GAAAAGAAATTAAAGTAGACAATTTTAACAGGGATCAAATTAATTATTAAACACACAAACTCAGTGGGAAACAGGGCCTGGTGAAGGGAGAGGGAGTGTGAGTCCTTGTGTTGCTGCTGGTAGAAGAAGAGATGATGCACTGACCCGTTCAGAACAAATATAATTACAGACATTAAGTCTTATGGAAAAAAAGACAGCTGACCAGATGATCCATTTGGCCACAGTGAAAGAAATAAAACGTTCCCCTGAAAACTCCAGCGAAGACATTTAAGTGCCGTGAAATTTAAATGGAGTGAGAAGGCATCAGTCTGCACAGAGCCAGTCTGTCCAGACCCATTAGTGAGACCACAGTTTAACACACTGCATATCACTGCAGCAGGTGCACACACACATACACACACATCCCTGAAGGGGCATTTCAGCAAAACACCACAAGGCAGATTTATTACGCACATCTGGTGGAATTACGCTGCAGATAATCTCACAGATGCCTCGGAAAACTGTTGATGGACCAGCAGAAACCATTTAGAATCAAGTCTATTTCCCGTTGAAACAGATTTCAGAACAGAAGAGAGAACAATTTAAAAAACCAACATAACAGGTGAAGAGAAGTTGAACAAAAACTGGCTTACATGCACACAAGCTCCAAACTCCAAAGCTCAGGCGAGAACTTCCGAAGATGCCGAGGAAACCAAAGAGGTGAACTGGGGGGGGTGTCAGGACAACAGGTGTGTAGATGAGCAGGGACGCTCAGGTGATGACTAATAGACGACAGGTGTCAGAGGAACAACACTAAGACAGGAAGGAAAGGAAGTAACCCCCCCCCAATAAAAAAATCCTTGGACAATAAAGTTTTCTCTTTTATTGACATTTCATGTTAACAGAACATCGTGTTATCGGTAGGCTATATAACTGGCATGGGACAGTAAAACCAAACCATTAAAAAAGAAATCTGTTTCAGTCGTGTCAACATTTTAAATAATGAAACTTCCTCTCAGTAGAAATAAAACTGGAATTACAGAACGATCTTCTGAAGTCATTCACGTAAACGTGCCTCCCCAGCGTAGGCGACGTCATCAAAAATGACGTAACACCTGTGCAAAGGAGGATGACGATGACGGTGGTCTCCAATAAGAGAAATAAAAATACAAAACTGTTCAAAAGCTCCTGTTGGTCTTTTTATTTACATGAGCTGATATCTGATATGCAGCTGGAGAGGATCACGTGATGACCATAAAAAAAAAAGTAATCACAGAACAAGAAGGTTGCATCGTTTTGCATGTAAAGAGGTGAGTCGGGGTCCGATTTTTTTCATTTTGATTTTATAATCAACCCATTTAGTCAAAAAACCCAAAAACCAAACAAAAGAATCAAACCGTATTTACAGAAAACCTCTTTCATCATATAAGAAAAAACAAACTGAACTGGATCTTTCTTAAAGCTATATCTGATAAAACCTCCCTACAAGTAGTAGTAGTAGTTGTTGTGATATTATCCAAAGAATTTCATCTTTTTTTCAAAAAGTCTTCCTGGACTACCTCTGATATGTTTTTTTTATTCTTCTATGTATATATTTATTTTATTTTTTTAAGAAAAGAGAAGATTAGAAATTAAAGGCAACAACAGGCAAGTTAAAGGAAGACTTAGCCACGTGAAGCCGCACTCCAAACTCTCAGCAGCGTTTGTCAGAGACGGCGTTTACATGCTGCGCTGGATGGAGTGTGAACTTTGGATTTTTGTTAGTTATAAAAATGTGTTTTTAGCTGTGAAACATTTCCAGAAGTTAACGTGGGCATTAATCTCAGCGGGCCGACCCAAAGAACCGCTTTCATCAGCGTGACACAGCTGAAAGTGCTTTTATTTTTCCAGATTCCCTCATTTCTTGAAGAACATTTCCCCATTTTTTTGTCAGGCGCCCATGTGAATACTGAAACTGTTTTTTTTTTTTTTCTTGCTGTATCACATCTCCAGTCACATGTGTGCCAATTCATTTGAACCAATTGAACGCCGTCTTTTGCAAACACGCCATCTCTGGCAAAGTGCCCCCCCCAACTGTTTGGGAGTGGCATGATCAGATAACTAAGTCTACCTTTAAAGGCAACTCACTGTTGTCCAAAGCCACCAGAACATCAGCAGAACCAGACCTGGGATAAACAGACACCGAGCTCTGACCCGAGATCAGCTTCTCTTCTCCTGTTCTGCAGAAAGTTGGAAGCTGATCTCAGGCAAAGCGGGAACTTCCCTGGATAACTGAACTTATCTGCCGGCGACCTCACCCCCTCACCCCTCCTCTTTTAAACTGAAGGTAACTCTCACGTGGTGGATGCACAGTGAGAGGTGTGAAATGGACAGAGGACAGAGTTCTGGCTTGTCCAGACAACCCCGGGCAGACAGGTCCAATGATGCCGGCATGAATCACTCACTGCTAATGTGACAGTTTATCCCAGATCTGCGACACCATCGCTGAAAAAGAGGCAAATTTTCAGAGGACCCTTTGCCCTCTGTGAAAAAGTTCAGAATAAATAAGTGTCCGACAGAAAGCCGCGGCGGACAGACGGCGTCCACCACTCGATCGATCTGAAAACCTCATGTACATATATGTTCATGTCCTCTATGTTTATAATATGAATAAGCGACAATGCAAACCAGCGCAGTTTGTTTTCTTCAAGTATCCTGGTTCCTCTGCCCTCACACAGACTTCTGCTGAAATACACTGCGCTCCTGTAAACGGCTACTCTTCCACAAACCTCAGCAAATATGTACAGACTTTTCTCCCGGGAGGGGGGTGGTGTCTTTGTGAATACATATGTGTGTGTTTTTCCCCAGGTAAAACATGATAGAAATTTACCACCCCACCCCTCGTTAAATATAAATAAACTGCTCTGTCGTTAAATACTGCAAACCTCTGTTAAAAACCACTGTAACCGGATGGGGATGATGTGAAAACAGGAGTCATTCATTAAGTTACTGATTGTGTGTGTGCCCCCCCCATCCCAGCTGTAAAAATCAGCACAATAAGAACACCTGCTGCTGAAGTGCCACCGGAGCAAGGCACTTAATCCCCGGCTGCATCAGGACGGCGACAGGTGAGAAGAGTTGGATCCGCCCGCACGTCAGGTGAGAACCTGATGGTTGTTTCTGTCAGTTACATAATGATCAAGCACCAAGAGCAGCCATGACAGCTAAGAATTAGGACCCACCCCCACCCCCCCATCACCTCCCTTCCCATCATCCCTCACACCACAAGCCTACCACCACAGCGCGGAGCTCCACTACTGACAATGCGTCACCAGCGTCAAACAGAGACACGTCTACCACCGTAACCAACACGACGATCACATGACCTCGACCCTCTTTGTCCTGTCGTGTCTGAAGCAGGTAACAGGACGGGACAGAGCGATTTCCTCCACGACAAAAATTCAAGGAAGACAAATGAAGAGATCAGAACCGTAACACGGCGGCACCGGGACCAAAACTTTCCTAAACCACGATCGACCCGACGACTCCACACGAACGTCACTTCACGGGATAATTTCCACTCAATGAACACAAGCCGTCCTGCTAATAATAATAATAATAATAATGATAATAATAATCTGCTCACATCACGAGCCACCGATGGGGCGATGTTTAAAGTAAGCAGGTCATCACTAAATATATATACTCAATATATATAAATGACATTTATGCAACCTTAACAGTCTAGTTCTCCATACCAGCTAACAATAATTCAACATTTCCTGCCCTTATATATAAATACTCAAGATCCATATTCAGCGTGTGACTGGAGCTGAAACGATGAGTCACTGGATGGATTTATAAATCGATCAGCAACTGTTTTATAAGCGATCAGTTGTTCAAGTCAAGTTTTCAAGCAAACGTTTATTGGTTCCAGCTTCTTTCATGCGATGACATTTTGGCCTGACGTGTTATTACAAAGAACCAATCAAAGCAGGTGAATTGATCGTGAAAATAATCATTACCGCCAGTGCAACACGCCAAATATCTCCTTCGGGAACATTTGATCATTTTCACCTGAATCGAGCAGCAGAGAGAGCGAGCGAGTCGGTTTGTACTCTACACGGGCCTCAAAGGTAAAGAGGCACGGGACGTCTTGTTCTGTGTTTATCGCCCCCCCCCCGAGGAAACAAATGCTTCTAGTCCAAACAGCACCGCGCGCAGGCCGCCGAGCGAACATCGATTTACTGCCGAGCGCTGCGTGTGCTGAATCGCTCTCCACGGCGGCCAGAACACATTCAATTACTGCAGGACAGAGCGCTGGGTGAGTACAGATCTGAGCGAATGAGAACAAGAGGGGGGTGGAGGTGGTGGGTGGTGGGTGGTGGTGGGGGGGTGTATGGGGTCTCAAGTAGCTTTGACAATGACGTGGAGAAAAAAAAACACGCTGAACTGCACGTGTAGTTAAAAACTCTTCACAAGATGAAACATGGAGGCTGTTGAGCTGACAATGACCCCCCCGTGTTTTTTTTTTTTTTTAATGGTTCATAATCTCCCCTCGCTCCACTGAGAGCCATTTAAGTCTTCAGCTAAAAAAAAAAAAAGCAGCAGAGTTATGCAGACAGCCTGGATAAACAGTGACTCAGCCTTTAAGTCCCAAGCTGCCCTGAAAACAGTGACAGGGGACTCCGAGTCACCGCGGCTCAAAGGCCTCCCAACAAAAACATTATGACTCACGTAAGAAAGTGAACGACGGTTCAACGAGGCGCTCGTGCACTGAACTACAGCGGCTGCAGCAGGAAATGGTGAGCGTGCTGATGGTCGACTGGAGTTAAATTAGATTTCCTGCAGGCCAGCATTAGCAACACCACAAACAATGCTGTGATACTGTCAACAGTTTTATTAAGTGGCTAAAACGAAGCAGAACAATACTGCAGCAGCTTCACATGATGGCAGCTGTTTAAAACATCTCAGGATAACGGCTCGCTCATGTTCACCAAACAGCGGGCGTGCGTTTAAAAAACCCGGCTGCCGCTGGATCGGCGCAATTAACGTCCAACTTCCAGTTGTGCCCGGAAAATGCACACGACTGACTCTGCCAACCGCGGAGACGACTCGACTGTGACGTGGCGCGTCTTACGCGTTGTAGCTCCTCCTCCACGCGCAGAAAAAACAAGACGCGAAGCAACGCGTGTGTCCCCGTTTACGCACAAACGAAGAGAGGGTGGGCGAGGCGACGACGATGACGGGCGGGGTGGGGAAGGTTTGGCACCTCTGACGGAGCAGCAGACGAGCAACAGTAAAAAGAGATTATTAAATCCAAACGAAAGCGTGGGGGTCGTGATGCTCATGACTCAGGCTGTTACACAAACCACATCCAGATGGTGCAGTGATAAAAGGGATGTTGGACCGCTAAAAGACATAAAGACAGAGGCAGGGCAGCGCAAATGGACAGAGGAGGAGAAGGTAAAAAAAAGATGGACAGGGAGCGTTACAAGAGGACAGCGACAGGAGACATGAGGAGGACAGTGGGATGAAAGCGAAGGATGTGGAGGGCGGGTTGCTCCGATTTGAGTCTTGTGAAGAGAAGTAAGTTCATTAAGCCCGGTCGATGTTGCTGCATCACAGCTAGCATACTAATACAGACCCCCCCAGTCCATTCAGGCCCTGCTTTATTCTCTGGCCCTTCACTTTCTCTTTCTACTCCCTCCTTTATTGCACACGTCCAATTCTTTCCAACTCTTTCCTCTTACAAAGTACACGAATGAGGACAAAACTCGAGACACGGACTAAACTCCGGCTCATCAATTATCAAACTGCAAAAAAAAAAAAAAATTACAGTACATATATGCTAATAAGCTACTTCGGGATTTCCAAAGTTCTTGTGAGCATTAAGATGCATTTATCAAGCAACTTACAGCAAGATGACACGGTGTGCCACCAAAGAGCAGCTCCCAAGTGGTCACATGATTAATCACATGTATGTTTGGAGCAGGAAGAGCCAATCAGAGACAAGGATTTACCTTACGCCCACCATGCTGTTCTCCCCCCCCTCCCTTTTTTTAAGGAAACAGTTTACTCAGCGATATGTTGTGCCACAAAAATATAATGTAATTTCAACCTTTCAAAAAGTTTCATACAAATAAAAAAGACAAAATATTTGTGTGAAATTGTTGATGCGTCGAGTATTAATATACGTGTAAAATTAACAACAAAATATATAAAAACTGTCTGATACGCTGCTGTTTGAATTAAATGCTAACAGTAGGTTAAAATGACCACTTTTCCCTGAATCAAACTGTTTCAGCTGATGTCATTTTTATCACGACTGATTATATCTTGAACAGTTAGTGAAACCTTGTTTAAGAAAGTGTGCGCTCCCCCGAATCCTACCTTTAAAAATGCAAGACACCTTTGGAACTCTCTTCACTTTTAAAGTTGTAAGAAATTTGATAAGTAGCTTTTATACTTAACTTCACTTTTTTTGTTTCTATTATTATAGTTTCATTCTTTAGGGGCTTGATAAAATGATGTGTCTCTTCTATCATTATATGCAGATGACTCTCTGTTCAACATTTGCCAAAACCCACTGGTCCAAGCTGCATAAATCAATGCAATTATTAAAAAGATATTGTTTAGTTGGGGGGGGGTTAAGTTGACAAAGCTCTGAGTAAATGGTGGTGAGGATGTTCTTGTTGTGTGTGGTGAAAAAAAGAGAGAAGAAGGTCCTCTGACAGCTCTACATCTTCATACAACTGAAAATAAACTAAACTAAATTCAGTTATCCACGGAGAGATCCTTGTTTTTTTTGTTATGGCCTTTCTACCTACATTTATCTTTAAGTTTGATATTTCTAAATCATTTTGGGTTTTTTCTTCATTAAATTTCATCTGACTTAATGGTTGAAGTTGAGTTCATGTAGTACAAGCTGTCGTCACAACAGACTTGGAAGTGGTGTCTGGCTTTGAGGAGCTCATTCCTCTCCTCTTCCTCTTTTATTTTCACTGAGAAGGAGAATAGTGTGTCGCAGGTCCCAGAAGAAGTCAAACGCTCAGTATCGCCCACGAGGCCGCGATGCACTTGTCTAGGAAAGCTGTGGGCAGGTCAGGTGAGCGAGACTGAAAAATCTGCTGTTTAGTCCTCGGCCAATCAGATCCTCCTGCAGACTTGTTCTCGCCGTTTGTTTTGAGCATCCTTAAAAAGACAAAGTCACTATCTTCCTGTTTTATACTGAAGTGTAGGCAAGGAGACAGGCGTGAGTCTCTCGCTAGCCAGTTAGCGTCTTTCACCATTGACTTTCCATTGTCCTTTGCTAGAGTTCTTGGCCTTTTAGGCAACATGAGCTAGCTCACAATACGCCGACACACTGTGAACTTTGACCTCTTCAAAGGAAAGTTGCCTGTCATACCCACTCCTGGACAGGGTATTTGTAGTAGTGCTGCGTCATGGTGTTCTGCTGCACCCCTTTGTTCTTGAACTGAAAAATTGTGTACACCAGCACCAGGATGCACAGCGACAGGATGCAGGGGATCACCACGGCGATGGCGTTGACCGTCGTCGGGACGTCGTTGATGGTCACCATGATGTCCACGTCGTCGGGGGGCAGCTGGCGGTCGCCGCGGTTGCCGTTGCTGCCGGAGCGCTCCATGTCGGATTGGTCGCAGCCCATCCAGTCGCGCAAAATGGACTTTGGGTATCCGGGTTCCACCGTCAGCTTCTGGTTGTCGAACTTCCAGTACTCCTTCCCCTTGTAGAAGTAGGTGTAGTCTGTGGAGTTGGGGGGAGGGGGGGTTGCATGGTATGAGGTAAATGAAGGTAGTAAAAAAGAGACATTTTTGTTAGAGGGAATCCTGAAATGACAACATTATGAAAAATATGTTTATTAAATGAAGGATCTATGTCAAGCTGAGACAAATATGACCTTCATTTTATAAAACGTCATATTTTAGTTGTGATGACGTAAATATTACTTGTTTGGTTCCACACACAATGTCAGGGAAAGACAAGGGTATACGCGCAAACGTCACAACAGCGTTTAACTTTTCTCGACAACCCAGGATCACGCAGGTCCTCCAGGGCCTCGTGAGTCTCTCGAACACACGGAGTAACACATCCATCTTCGGCAGCCCCGGCTCCCGCTCTCTGCTCGGGTACGGGGCCGCGGCTCCCCGCCATGCACAGTCTCATTACAGACAATAACATTTCTATTGTGACACAGTGGTTACAGGCAGCCACAGCAGTCAGGTGTGTGTGACGCCCGAGAGAGGAGACGCCGGGGCCGGGGGAGAAATGGGAGAGAGAGAGGGAGAGAGAGGGGGAGAGAGAGAGAGAGGGAGAGAGAAGGGAGGGAGAGAGGTAGAGAGGGAGAGAGAGGGGGGGGGGGGAAAGTGAGAGGGAGAGAGAGGGAGAGAGAGAGAGGGAGAGAGAGAGACCCAGAAGATTTCTTCTTATGTCTGCCTTTTTTTGTCTGCTCCATCACCTCCAAACAGCTGAAAGGAAACAAACAAACACACACACACACACACACACACACACACACACACACACACACACACACACACACACAAACACATTGTCTGTTGCCTCCAAAGTCCCTGCGGGGTAGCTTCTCATCTAACACCAAGACACCACAACCCAACCAACCATGTCAGCGCCTCTGATCTCTCTCTCACAAACACACATGCACGCACGCACGCACGCACGCACGCACGCACGCACGCACACACACACACACACACACACACACACACACACACACGAAAGGAAAAAACCCAGAAGGTTTCTTCTGATGTCTGCATTTTTGGTCTGCTCCATCACCTCCAAACAGCTCAAAGGCAAATGAACACAGACACACACACACACACACATTAATTTCCTGGAGATTAACCCAACCTTACATCATGTCTTCAGCGTTTAATGGTTCACATTATGGGGACTTGCTTTGTCCCCATGAGGGGGACAACAACTCCCCATAATGTGACTGTGTAAACAGATTAAAGTCCCCACAACATGAGGAACACCTCGACCACACACACACACGCACACTTTCACTGTGTTGCCTCCCTCTGAGGAAGCCGCAAGGTCATGAGGTCTCGGCTCGACGAGCAGAAGTGATGATGGGCAGTTTTCTTGGAGGACACTGTGTGTGTGTGTGTGTGTGTGTGTGTGTGTGTGTGTGTGTGTGTGCTGTCGCCTTCGCTTGTGGCACTTTATGCTTCTGTAGCATCAACGTGGGGCTCAGAGAGAAGTAATCCAGTGTGAATTAACTGAATTATCAAGGGGCTGACGAGTCTGGCAGCTCCACTGAGCGACCAGTTAACTGCCTGGCTGATTTCTTCAGTTGTGTTACAGTGTTCAGCTCAGACACTCGCAGACGTCGGCGCTCGCTCCCATCAAATGCACATCAGCGTATCACATCTGACCGACCGCAGCACAGTCGTCGTTCACAGTGAAGTCTCTTGATTCAGCGCCCACCTACAGAATCTGCCTCACTTATCAGCTAACGACCGTTTGTGGGTGTTTAATGTGGCCGTAACCATTTTTCAGTGCGAACACTGTCGCTGCTGGTAGCGATGAACCCACAGACAAAACCGTCGCGCAACTCTGCGGCCCCCCCCCCCCTTTCAAACCGCTGGATGTGCTCACATTGACATTCATTAAACCTGCATTATCGCTACCACCGGACCGACACCGCAATTGTCGTGGTGCACTCACATCCCTCCCTGCTGATGAAGGCCCCCTGCGGCGCGTCCGGGATCCCCTTCCACACGGTGATGGGTTTGGGGTACCCCGGGTCGGTGGTGTGCTTCTCCTCGTTGTAGCGCCAGTACTGGTCCCCTTTGAAGAAGTACGTCTTGCCGACGGGCTCCCAGCGCAGCGCCGTGTCGATGCCGTCCTTGGGGAGGCAGCTGCCCAGCTCCACCAGGCTGTGGGGGTAACCGGGCTCGGCCGTCACCTCCTTAAACACCCAGTACTTATCACCTGGAAGACACAAGGGGGCACGAGTTAGCACAAAATATAATACAAAGATCTTTGGTGGTTTTACATCTCTTTATGGGAACTGTGTTCTTTACCCTGCAAACAAACCTGTGAAAGTGTTAATAAAGGAGTACCAGCTTTGTCTCTTTAAGCTTTACGGTTCACATGTTTCTTCTACAGTCTGTCTAAAAACAAACTGTCCTGCATCTCAAAGTTCAGCTGAAGCTAAAAGATTAGTGTGTTTGTTTTTTTTTTACTTTCTTTGTGCTTCCACTGGTGCCGTTTGCTGAGTGGCGGTGAAGGACAGCAACAGAAACAGAGAATTCAGAGCTGACTGACTCAATCAGGCTGAAACCTCACACCAGCTTTGGCTGAACTTTGGTGTGAAGTTGTTTTTTTAAATTATTATTTATAATCCCTATTGCTTTCAGAACGAATGTGTTTGTGGGCCGTATGCACTGAATAAATGATTCAACAGTTTGTTCTCTGTGTATAGGAGTGAGCATCGCTTTAAGGCTTGAGATATGGTGAACTCGTCCTTTAAAGCAATCGCGCGTGAAAGGAGATTAATCGGGACACATCTCTTGCATGTATATGAGGTAAAAGCAGCCTGTCAGCGATCTCAAGAGCGATGTCATGCCTCTGTAGCTCCTGGGCTTCACGGGTGGTGCGGTGTGTGTTTGTTTTTTTCTCGTGCTGTGTGATTATTTGCACGCCACCACCTTCGACAGTGTCCGTGCACTGTAAAAATAGAAGGTTTTAAAATGAAGCCCCGCGAACCGGAAAAAGCGTCTGAAAGTGTGTTTTTCTTCTTTGCCTTATGTCACCCCACTGTGAGAGTGTTACCTGCAAATACACAAACATACACACAAATCCTCCATCTGATTCTGTGTGTGTCTCACTCACCCATGTGTGCAAGAAGCATTGTCATCGTGTGTCTGTGTGTGTGTGTGTGTGTGTGTTAGTGTGTATTTGTGTCAAAGCCTGGCTGAGCTGTGTCATTGCGTGACCGTGCGTGTGTGCGCGCAAGTGAGTCGGCAGCTGAGAGAGGGAAGCTATTAATATGTGCTCCTGGCCGGCCGCGATAGCAGGACACTGTCAGAAGATGTTGGAGTGTGTGTGTGTGTGTGTGTGTGTGTGAGAAAGAGAGAGAGAGACGATTCCACTGTCAGCAGGCTGAGGGGGGATGAGGGCAGTTTCATACATACCGGTACCGATAAAACTGAAATTCTATTACTGTGGGCCGGGCGCTCCCCGCCGCACCGCCATTCTCTATTTCACACTTTATTAAATATAGTTTCAGGAGGAGAAGGGCTCGTACAGAGCAGGACAGAGTCTAATTACAGCCGAGCAGATGGCGGACGGAGATTTGGACGCCCCTCTGTGATGTTGCAAAGTTTTTCCTATGGAGACTGTGAGCGAAATTGACCGAGGTTTTTTTTTCTATTTTCTCGAATCAGGTCTGTAAGGAAAAAAAAACAAAAAACGATGACTTCTACTTCTCAGACCGAAGCACTTTCTGACGAGGCAGCCGGTTTAGAAGCTGTAATTAATGGCTTTATTCATGGCTACACCAAAATCCATCTATAAACATCTTAATAACATCAGAAACTGAGCTGTTCATCAATGATTCATTAACAATTCTAGTTCCAGGTGACTGACTGACTGACTGTTACTCACGGCTCATTGGAAACCGAGAACCCAGAACCCTTCATTAATGTCGTGCTAACATTTAATACTGCAGGAAACCCTCAGTACTCATTAATGTTTTCCCAACATTTATTAGATGTACTAGGGGAGGATTTTCCACAACCTGGCAACCCAAAAGTCGTTCTCATCAGCACCGTCCTCCCCTGTTAGCACCCTGTGAGATCCTCGGAGCTTTTTTAAATGGTGCCGCTAAAACGACAAATGAATTATAACTCGGAGCGACAGTGTGACGAATATAAGCCAGTGTTTGCTCTTCCTCTGTATTTATGTCTGGACCCTCAAGACTAAAGGGCCCTGTGTTGATTAGTGTTGTTGTTGGTGGTGTTGATGGTGGTGGAGGGTGTTCGTCTGTTGTCCTCGTACCTTTGAAGAAGATGAACTTGCCGTCAGATCTCTCGTAGGCGGCGTCGATGCGAGGTGGCAGGCCTTTCCAGAACTGATCGATCTGCATGGGGTAGCCCTCCTGCACCTTGTTGTTCCTCAGACGCCAGAACCAGCGGTCCTGAAACAGCAGCAGAGCGAGAGAGTCAGCGCCGCCGGACACAGATACGCTGAATCCACGTGCATCCGCTGAAATTGACGCAACTTCTGCTGTTTTGGAGCAGAGAAGAAGAACCTGGGTGCGAAACTCTAATGTCTGTTAATAAACGACGTGGTATCAGATCGGTGCGTGGACTTGTGCACTCGCAGATACCTGACCCAGTACTTTAGGCAGTATCTGAGGTATTTCTGAGACTAGCATCAGTACTGGAACAACTCTGATTGATTGGTGCACCTCTTCATCTTTTACAGGTTGACATAACTGGAATTTGACACGGCCTTGGATAAATGTACTTCTGCCGGTGCCACTCATGGAACCTGTAAATGAAAAGACTGCAGTTTAGTTGTAGAGAGACTTCATTTCTCGGGGACAGGGTCATTCCTCAAAAGGTTTTTTCCCATCATCCCCCCCCCCCAAAAAAAACAATCTCAAAGAAAAGGTGAGACACCTGCAGCAAACCACAAACTGATCACAGATCACATCATGGGAACAACGTGGATGAGAGGAAACAGACGTAGAAACGAAGAGGAGGAGAAAAGGGAGGTGACGTGAGGAGAGGAAACAGACGGCAGCAGGAAAGAGATGGAGAGAAGGAGCAGAGAGAGAGAACGAGAAGATGAGAAGCGAGGGAGGAAGAGGAGGAGGAGGAGGAGGCAAGCATCAATCTGAGCTCATTATCATTCGGCTTCGGTGAATCTAGGACAGAGCCAGGCGTGCGCGCACACACACACACACACACACACACACACACACTGTGGGGACACACATTGACATACAACATTCCCCAGCCCCTCGCCCTAACCCTCAAACAGCTGTTTTGAAGTGGTGAGGACTGGGACAAAATGTCCTCACAGCAAAAAGGTGTCCACACAACCACCACCGGGGAGACACGTTACCCGCTCTGTCTGTAATGATCCAGCATCGTCCTTTGGCCGCTAATGCTTTTCTGTCTGAACCCAGAGAGGAAAGAAAGAAAAATCAATGCCCTGCATCCAGCAGAAAAGAAGCCGTGAGTATTTCTCACCGAGGTAACATCCCATAATGAGTGTCTCTCTTTTCTGACGCCCACCGGCCGTCTCCCTGCTCTTCATGTCCTAATGTGAACCCGGTCCTGCAGTTAAAGAACAGTAAGGGAGAGTCGGCCCTGTTTTTCTCAGCGGCGGTGATTTAAAATGTCCTCATCACTAAATACACGTATAATCCATCCATCTATTTTCTTGTCGCATCTTGGGGGCAGCAGCCGTGTTCCAGCCCCTCCCGATGGATCCCGAGGCATTCTCTGCCCAGATGAGATCTATACTCCCTCCAGTGAGTTCTGGGTCTGCTCCTGGGCCTCTTCCCAGTTGGACTGGCCCACTACACCTCCCAGGAGGCATCCTAACCTGACGCCTGAACCACCTCGGCTGGCTCTACTCTGGGCTGGACTCCAGCAAAGAGAGAAGTCGAACTTTTGCTTTTCTTAACGTGGAGAATGATTTGTGTGTAAAACCCAGAAAATCTAATTGTGAGTTGCCTCCACTCAACTAAACCTTAACCCAAAAGGCGGGAAATAAGAAAATGCTAACATGCGTATACTGTGGCGCGTCGTCGACTTTAATCCGCTCAGACGCGTCTTCTTCTTATCAGATCTTTAACTTTAACATGGAGCTGGCATCACACACAGTGTTTTTCTTTGTCTCACTCAGCCGTTAATCATTTAGAAGTGCGTCCCGTCGGCTGCAGTCAGTCCGACTGTCATCGAGCGGGACGGACAGAGGAAGTCAAACACGGGGACGCAGAGAGAGACAGACAGGCAGAGAGGAGACAGACGAGTATGGACAGCTGATCTGAGAGAGAGAGAGAGAGGGAGACGGAGAGACAGACGTGTCCGTGACCTTTTCTAACATTCAGTTTAAAGATCAGAGACATCAGGATGGATTTTTCTTCCTCGTGTGTGTAACTGTCTCACACACACACACACACACACACACACACACACAACATTTTAATCACAGAGCTCGCTCTCTTTCTGCTCAGTGACATTGTCCAGCTTTCACTTTTTCACCTGCAGATTCATGTGAACAGTTAAGGACACGTCCTCATGTGAGCTCCTGCTGTGTGTGTGTGTGTGTGTGTGTGTTACGCACACACACACACACACACACACACTGGAAGTGTACGCCCGGTGCTAATGCTCACAGAGCAAGAAGGCACCATATGCCACCGGGCTGACTCCCTCACCCCCACCACCACCACCCAGGTGGGACCCGCACCCGTCTCATCGTCGGTGTCGTAGTCGCTCGTTACCTTCTGAGCCACAAAGCGACACCGCACCTCTCACAGCTGCTCAGACTGTACAGCAGCCCAGGGCGGTGTGACTCACCCTGCTAATTACACACAGAAAAATATCCTGCTCTCAACAAGAATGCATCTGCAGCCAACCTGTTGTTCACCTGCAGCACAAACATGCCCCCGGTTTCTACAGTGTAGCTTTACAAACACTTTCCCTAAAGTTTCTGGTTTTATTCCTGCTTCCTTCAAAGAACGGCAGCTGGGTGCGTCATCATTCAGTCGCCTGACGCTGTAACGGCTCGCTGTCACAGGAGCAGGGAGCCTTGACATCCCGACACCAGAGCCTGCGTCTTCGGTGAAACTGATGCTGCACGCCTACATGCACCGCCAACGCATGGAAGTGAAGCAACCGCCCGTCTTTTTTTTTCCCCCACCATGCTTTCATCCGGCTCCACTCACCTTGAAGACAAACATCTCCCGCCTGAAGAAGGCCACGGTGTTGAAGTTGCCGTCGCAGATGTTGGGTTTGCCGTTCCCGGGCAGCGCGGGCCTGTCGCCCGGCGGGCGCGCCGGACGGTGGTGGCGGTCGTGCTTGCGCTCGGAGGTGGAGTGCGTCCGTCGTGAGGGCAGCGTGGGCAACGGCCGGGTGGGCTCCAGCATGGCTGTGGGGATACCTGGCGGTGGTGGTGGTGGGGGGGGGGCATAGATCATTACGATGTGTCGACTGGTGCAACACGAGTCACTGAGTTTAGTTGTTTTATGTAAAATCTAACAGCTGCTGTCACTGCATTCAATCTGTGACACTGAAGGAAACTTAAATGTGATGATTCTCAGGCAAGTTCTGCATTCCTTAGATTTATGGACAATCATTGGCGTAGACGTCAGAAACAATAGCAACCATGGTAAGAGTGAGTCAAGCTGAAGCTAAGAACAAAAATAAAAATGCATGCGTCGTGTCTGGGAGTTGAGATTTGTTGAGTCGTGAAGAGAAATTGCGTCTCTCTCGTCTCTCTGTTCACTCCGGTCCACAGCTTTGTGATGATGCCTGAAGTATAAAAGTGGAGCAGCGCAGCCACACTTTGTGTGTCCTTTGGCAGAGTGCAGCTGTTTTTCCAATTTACACCGACAAAACAAGTTTCAAACCAAAATCCGACTCACATATTTCAGAATGACTGAAATCCATAATCCTCAATAAGATGCCCTTCCACACCTGCGCTGTTATTCTGAAATCAATCTCTTCGCCTCGAGTGAAAGGTTTTCAGGTGCTGAGGAGAGACAGACTCTCCGCAGATGAAAATACGGGTTTTGCTGGCGAACACGAGCGCAGTGGAAAAATACTGTTGACCGCACTCGTCTCCCTTCAACGCCGACGCCAAATGTCACCCGTGTATCATGACCTTTAATGTCAAGATCGCTTTTTGCTCTGAGGGGGAGAGATAACTCTCCAGCTGTGATGATTACAGGAAACCAGTCCGGTGCCTAAACGCTGCCGAAGCAGTGAAATGCAGATTCCTGAATCTTACTTGTTGTTTTCCTGCTTCTTTGTGTGTCACGAATAAATGCAGAATAAATTTCAAGGCAGACAGGCGGTTGGCTGTGTTCTTGTTCATTTAAAAAAAAAAAGAAAAAAAAGAACAAAAACTGAAGGAGTTTACTGGAATGTGTGAGATGGAACAACGTGTCCCCCGAGCGAACACAAAAGAAAAAAAAAATCTATTTAAAAAAAAAAAATGTTTTCTTTCCAGACAAAGACTGCTCAGCTCTGTATATGGTTAATCTGCTGCCATTCTGCTTCACATCCAGTACACACAGTATGAACTGTATATATTCACCCAATACAATGTCAACAGCAAAGAAACAACCCCCCCCCCTTGAATTCCTGTCATTAGTGACAAACATTTGATGAACAGACTCAGATCCCTGTACGGTGAACAGGCAAACTCACCGTAGATCTTCTGGATGCCCTGCAGGTCGTCCAGAGGCAGCTTGAAGTTGTGCGTGTCCATGTACTGGTAGAAAGGGGCCATGATGGCGCTGGGGTCGTTGGAGTGCTCCAGACCCAACGCGTGGCCCAACTCGTGGACCGCCACCAGGAACAAATCGTTACCTGGAGAGAGAGGAAGGTGGATCAGATCGGACGGGGGAAAAGAGAGGTGGAGGTGAGAAATAATCTGCTCACACCATCACTGACGGACTGACGATGAAAGTCTGAGACGGAAAACGAAGCCTCGCCAGTGTAAACACGGGAGGAGCGAGAGGAAGTTGGCCTGCGATGATCCTCGGCCGCCTCACATCACAGGAAGAATTAAATAACAAAAAAAAAAAGTCTGGCACGAGTGGGTTCTTCAAACGATGTCGCTCGATGGGGATTAACTCCCAGAGCAGAGCTCACACCAAGTTCATACTCATGCAGATGTGGAACGTATAATCTGTGAATGTATAAATAATGTGCTGCTGCTGCTCCACAATCTGACGCGTCACCGTTTGAAGGTTTCTGACAACGTCTTCACGCAGAAGCTGCGCACACTTGCAAATTAAACGCCTCGCGCTCCGTCCAAGGTTTTGGACGTTTTATAAAACTTAAGTTTGTTGACACGGGTGCATCTGAGCAGGACTAACAGGCTCCAGTCAAACAGAGCCGCTGTGGTGTTGATCAGTTTGACCACGCGTGGTTGTGAGTGTGTTTGTGAATGTCTTGTGTTGTCAATAGCCCCAAAAGATATTGAATTTTCTGCCACAGACGGCAAAACAGAACAAGAAAAGTCTGAATTTCAGAAGCTGATAATAATAATTATTAGTTGGCACACAAATCGTTTAAGCAATCGATCGCTGCAGGTGTTGAACTGCTGAGGGTTGAGAGGCCAGAATGCTCCAAATTGGGTGTGTCAGGGTTTTATTTTAGAAAATCCACTCTGATTGGTCAGCTGTGTGGAAGTGAGAACGGAAATAGGTTTTTTCATTTTATCACTCACCTCTGTTTTCATTCACAACACAAAGTGCAACAACCGGAGGTCTTAAAATCTTCAAATGCTCATTAAAAACCCAGTGAGAGACGAGTGTTAACTGGCTCTAAATGTATAAATACGGGACGTTCGTGGAAAGGAAATGAGGCGCTGACAGACTCAGAGGTGCTTCAGTGATTCAGGCCGGGGGGGAGGATGTGTGTCCTCCCTTAGAGGGATGGAGCGCTCCACTGCATCAACAAAAACAACTGCACTTCCACCAGTCATGCTGCCATTAAATTCAAACTAATCAAAAATAATAGCGAGAGAGAATGTGTTTTCTCAACTGCTGCGCGTTCCCCTGGGGATTGTTAAAAACCAGGCTCTCTGTCACAATCTCAAGAGCTGAGATTTTGAGCCGCTGTCAGACGCTTAATGACTTCTTACGGGTCTGAACGCCGAGCTCAAATTAATACGTCTCACCGCCTCTGTAAATTGGTTTGACTCTGTTTGAACCTAATTACAGATCATAATTATCTTTTCTCTCTTCGCTCAGGCGGGTTTTGTCTGAAGCTCGGAGCCTCGACGGCCGGATTTAAAGACGAACGATGGTTTGTGACGTCGCGCTGTGAAGCTCAGAAGTGTGATTTCTGCAGTTGTTCATCATCTTAGCTTAGCGTGTCAGCGTGCTAACGCTTGATAAATAGCACCTAACACAAAGCACAGCGGAGGCTCATGGGAGTGTTGTTAGCTTTGGGCCCGAGGAAAAGTCTGGAGGTCGGCGTGCAGCAGCGTGGTTAACCAGCGGGACACGTCCAAAAATCAATTTAGATTTTGTACCTTCAGACACACACTCCTCTGTCTCTTCTGTGTGTCGATCTTTTCTTTCATCCCCCTCCTTTCATCTCTCCTTCTTTCAGCACAGCCCTCCTCCTCCTCCATTATCTCCTCTCTCTCCCTATGCACCTCTTTCTTCCATGTCGCAGGAAAGATAAAGATGATTTTACAGCACAAGACATACACTTCACATACAGCGGCTTCAGGGATTTCCCAGTGGGTCTCTCTCTCTCTCTCTCTCTCTCTTTCTTGTGGTGGGGCTGTGACGCCCGGTGCCGTCTTCCGCCACATTCGTCCCCGCGTTCTTCTGCCTGCCTGCGATAAAAGCTGATGTTTGACATCGCCGTGATGAAACCTGTCTCTGGTGTAATCCCAGTTTGACGTGTCCGCTTTGTTCGGGCGTCTCTCCCACTGAAATGTTGGGGGGGGTTTTTGGCAGAGATTTTTAGTACAAGCAGCATCCGAAATTAACGTTTGACTCAACTGCCAACAAATTACCTGCCAAGATTTCTTTTTTCATTGATATGTGGTGCTTTTTTTTTATTGAAGTACATTGTGTCGACGCTCTCTGAAAGCAGTTTCCACGTGTGAGATGTTCTTGCCATTAGAAGACAACAGCAGATTTGCACAACACTTGCTTTTCCGCTTATTTGAGGTGTGCAAATCCTGAGAAAAATGGAAAGCAGGAGTGTGGCTTTGCCTTCAGAGATGGATGGAGAGTCCAGCAACAGGCGGAGGCTTGCTTCACCGTGAGGAGCTGAAATGTCAGCGACTTAAAATGTCACCAGCCGGCGTGGAGGAGAGAAATCTTCACCAATTCATCCACTGACACAGTTTCTATGGCATTTTGTGTTTGGTAATTTCAGACCCCGAGTTCAAGCGCTTCCTGTTTCAGATGAGTAATATTTCACTGTAGACACACACTCCCTGTCCCTGTGTGTGTGTGTGTGTCCGGGATTATGGTCTTTCTAGTTTGTACGTCTTTGAATTTCCAGACCGGAGGTTCAGAGAGTGAACGGATGGAAGCTGCGTACATAAATACAATGCACAGCACACGGAGCAATCATTTCTCTCTTTATGTACCATAAGATTACAAGTAATTCGTAATTAGTATTTATGATAATAAATAATTCTTGACAGTGTTAAAGTGCTTTACAAATAAAAAATAAAACCAGACAGAACAAATAAATTGAGAATGCGACCAAACACCACGAGCACAGAGGAAATAGAATGAATAAAAGGACTAAGATTAAAAAGGGTAAAACAGTAAATGAAACCTATTTACCTATATCCGTTAAATTTAACAACCGTTAAATCTTTGTCAAATGGTCGGTCGGGTGCAAACGTCCCAGCAGCCGTTGGATGGTTTAGTGTGAAATTTTATGTGGATATTTATGGACATTTTCAAATAGGACAAAGCAGTTTCAGCGTCTCCCATCTTCGACGTGGACTCTCCTCACTCTGCTACCTTTCAGCTCTGTCCTCCACGTGTTAAAGAGGTTAATAACAGAAACTGTCCCTTAGCGGCAGCAGGAAAAAAAACCCCAAACGGTTCTAATCCGAGGTGAAAATGAGGCCCTTTTGTCCTCACGGCGTCCTCCTGAAGCTGATACTCTGAATTACTTTTCGTCTGAGAACTTTTCTGTCTCACTATCTTGTCTCTAATCTTTCAATTACTCTGTGCGTGTGTGTGTGTGGGTTTGAAGGGATTTTAGAGATAACACAGCACCTGGGCGACCACACACACACACACACACACACACACACACACACACACACACACCTGTACACACCAACAGAACTGAGAGATGATTTACCAGTTTCGTACTTTTATGAGTTGCCCACGTATTGACAACTCAGCAGCTTAACGGGGGTGGAAAGTAAAAAGAGAAACTGCCTCATAACATCCTGATGAAGTCCAAATATTTTCTGGGACGGCTCATGCTGGAATAAGACTCACGTGGCTGCTCTAATGCGGTACGGCAAATTTAGAGCTTCGCTGTCGAAGCTAATTCTCTTTCCTGCTAATCTCTCAAACCAGATCCCTCTCCTCCTCCCTCTTTATCAACACGTTAGTTATTCAAGCAGAGGGAATCTGGCATAAGTCATTTGTCAAACTGAGATAGAAGAACGAAAGAAAAAAAACCTACAAAGTGATGCATTTCTTTTCCCTCCATTTTTCATCCAATGACTGAGCGGTCTGGTGCCCAAAGATAGGGGAACGACGACAGAGGACACCTTCACATTTCAAGCCTTTTCCTCTACAAACGCTTTCTATTAAACTGGAAAAAATAAATAAACCGTTGGCTGCAGTTTGCCAGCATTAAGTGGATTCACTCTGAATTAGAAACTGCAGTGTAGAGTGATTCTGGTTTCAAATGTAATATATTTACCAGAGTAATGTTAAAAATGATAATGATGAAAGTTGGCAAACTAGCATCCCCGCATCTAAAAACTTTCAGCTCTAGCCGCGACACATGGCACATTCATGGTCCCCAGAAGATGAATCCTCCTGAACCTGGTGATTGACCACTGACTTTTCCTCCATCCTTCATCTCCATCATCAAGTGCACCTCTTTGCAAACTGTTTCCCCCAACATGTGGTGTGTACACCCATTCACATCCCCGCGGTGATGATTTTATTTTGGTTCATGATCCAATATCTAACAGAGAGCAGTCCAAATGCTCAAGTTAGCATCAAAGCCGTCATCCATCTTTAGGTTGATGGACATAAACTTAGACTGTGATCGCCCCCTGGTGGCACGCTGCAGTATAAGATATAAACTCTGATTGATTGTGCCCCAGGGTTGGGATTAAAGTCAGTCACCACCACGGGTAACTCCCTCACAGAAACTAATCCAGTTCGAATTTGATTTCTAAATTCCTGATCTGACTGACGAGATCAGAGTTCACGGGAACTGCTGAGATATCTTACCGTCGTTGTTGGCGTTGCCCAGCGTCCAGGGCTCATCAGAGTCAAAGTGCGTGTCTCCGCCAATGCCGGCGCCAGGGAAGTAGGCGTGGGCCAGGAAACCCCCCTCTCCGTCGAATGGGGAACTGTCGCCGTGGAAACCAGAGGCGAAAAAGATCATGATGTCCGCCTCCTTGCCCTCGTTCTTGATCTCTGTGTACGGCACCTCCTGCATGTGTTGAGAGACGAGAGAAGAGCGAAAAGGGACATTTAACATCTCTATGGTTGGGAATAATAATGAAACACGTCGGAGGCAGCGTGAGAGAAGCCACGAACTTATATTCACGTCAAAGCCAAGATGTAATTTTCTCTGACCTGGAAAGAGAGCGGAGTGACAGCCTGCCACACGTTGAAGGCCTGTCGGATCGCTCTCTGGGTGTCTTTCTCCCCCACTTTAGGAGTGAAGTTAGATATGCTGCAGGAAAAAAAAGACAGAAAAAATCTGAGACGACCCTCCCATCCACCGACACCTCCTGGGCGTACATCAGCACAGGTGAAATCACATCTCACGAATATTCAGATCGTCTTCCAGTTTATTCCATCGAAGAGTGGCCGAATTCAAACATGTCATTCTGGCTGGATTTACCTGAGTTTCACCTGCCTTTACCTGAGTGGATATGGATGATTGGCCAATAGAAACACTGCATTTGGAAAAGTCTGCACTCATCATATCAGCAGACTACAAACTGTAACACTGCTCTTGTAGTCAATCTACAGTAATATCAACATGCTAGTATTTAAGTATTTGAAAGTAGTTTTGGTTTAAAATGAGAAATCATCAGTAACTGCAGGACGAGAGACGTCCATTTCTATTGTGCAGGTAGAGGGGGACGGTATTTTCTCTCTGGCTTCACCGTCATCGCCCTCTGTGAGGAAAGTGGTCCGTGCTAGCGTTAGCATTAGAGGACAGATGGGAGTGATTAGCAGAAGCGGGAGGGGGAGGGGTGGGCGGGGTGGCAAAGCTTGGACAAGAGAGCGCGATGGTGATGCGAGTGGCGAGAGTTCATTTCAGACAATCTGTCTCCCGGGGGTTACTTTGTTTCCCGGTGCATGATGGAAGTAAAAACCAGCACACTACACAGTAATGCCACAATTCAACAACTGCGAGCACACAAAGATGCAAAATCAATATTTTAAGAACAATAACAATAGTGAAATCTGATTCTTCTTATGTATACATATACATACATACATTTATAATGTAGAAAAGTACTGTCACTGACACAAGCTGGACTTGTACAAGGAAACTGCAATAAATTATTGTTATTAAGCCAAATATGGTCATATTTAAAGGATTTTTTATGTTATATGGGCTATGCTATCAGATATACTGTACATTTGTTCTGTTTGTGAAAGAAATGTGGGAGATTGCTGAGGTCTGTCCGTGTTTTACCAACTGGAGTCCAACCAGCAGCGACGGACTCCTTCATTCACGCCACGTTTTCTGTTTTAGACGTTTGGCCATTTAAAAGCTTCCAGAGCGGCTATAGATATACAGTAAGTAAAACAGGAGTTGAAATATAAAGCGGTTGTTGTTGTTGAGTCAGAGGGAATTACTCTAAGGACTGCCAGCGTGTTTGGCCAGAGCCCGTGCTGCCTCAGCTAATCTCGAAGAGCCTCGTCGACTCTCAAAAGTTAAGCAAATTTAAGCCTTTTTTATTTGACTTCTCTGACAGGCTGTTTGCTCCGACGTCGTGCAGTGAATAACTTTGCAAACAGCTCATTGCCAGTTACACTGCACATGGCTTCAACTTGTTTTGACAGCAGATTTTATTGTATTTACAATTTTTCTTTTGTTATTTCAAAAGCTTCTACTGCCATTTTTGTTTGCACTTGATGGATGTTGTATTACTTGTTACATACTGAATTTGAATTTCTGTAAGAAATCTGATTTGGTAAACTGTCTGTCAAAGCAAATAATATCCGTTTGCTGACAGTGGCTGCAAGTAAGTCTGAGCATCCCTGAGTTAAGATTTATTTTATGCTGCTTTTCATAACCCTCTGCAGGCAAATCCCTTTGTAAAGTTTATTTATAAATCCAACTTTCCACCCTAAAGCCTTGTGATTAATGTGTGTGTGTGTGTGTGTGTGTGTGTGTGTGTGTGTGTTTGTGCAGGCACACAGCTAGGTAGCAGTCGTCTGATTTGAGTAAATGGTGTGGAATGTTACGGTGCTGAGGCTGGCCAAATGACCTGTAGCCAAAACACGCAGATGGTGTGCTTTCTCACACACACACACACACACACACGTCTAGCACTTCAGTTGAATATGCAGCGACAGCAGGCACCAAATTTCAATCCGTCCAATGGTGGTAGATTTATTTCACTCTGTGCTCTTTAGGATTCATCACACGAAAACCACTAATGTGCTAATGCAACAAGCAGAGGACGACATGTTTCACAGAAAAAGTGAAGAATTTGAAGTTGGAGGGGAAGTCTGTGGAACGCTTAATGTGCAGAGGATCTATCCTCTGGAGAGCATGAACACCTGTCCCAAATTTCACAGCAATACCTCAAATAGTTCTTGAGTTATTTCACCAAAAACAAGAATTGTCAACCTCGTGGTGGTGTTACAGGAACAAAAGAAATATTTTTCAGGATATTTCTGAATGAACCGATCCCCAAACGCGTGCTGCTAGCATCTCTAATTCATTTACATCAGTTCAATACATGCACAGATCACCCACAGAGGACCCACCGTTTGTCAGCGCAGCTAAAGATGCAGATGTTCCCCTTCTGTTTCTGCCTCTCATCCTCTTTCGACTCACTTTCAAACGAATGTGCTTTGCTGGCAGGAAAGTTACGAAACAATTGCCGAGGCATCGACACAAAAGTTAAACATCTTTCTTGCGATTGTTCTGTCTCAGCTTCTTCTTCTTTTTTTCCCATCACTCAATTTTCTCCTCTCCTTCTCGTTTATTTTTTTTAAAATGCACCTCCCTGTCCTGAGGTTTTTTCCTTTTTTTGAGCGACACGGTTGCATAATCTTGTAACAGCTACAGCGTCTTAGCAGTGGGTGATAATTTTACATTTGCCAGCAGC
This sequence comes from Psettodes erumei, assembly GCA_016785225.1. NCBI lineage: Eukaryota > Metazoa > Chordata > Actinopteri > Pleuronectiformes > Psettodidae > Psettodes > Psettodes erumei. The sequence continues at coordinate 1,234,744 of JAFBJZ010000672.1, read as the reverse complement.
CCTAAAATTTCAGTAAAGGCGTCTCTTTGCGTTGCCATCACTGTCATGTCAGCTCCTGCGAAGCTCCAGCAGAGCAGAGAGGGGAGAAATTATACTGACTGACTGAGCTCATAAACATCCTTATATTTCATCGGGTTCCTCAGCATCTGCACAGAGTGAAAAGCCGCGGAACCAATTGTATTTCTTGTTATTTCTGTGTAGTTATAAAAGCTGTATCACAGGATAAAGTATGGCTAAGTACACACCTTTCTCAGTGCTTCCTTTCCAGTATGTGGGGAATCATGTTAAAGGTCCCCAGAGACAAAGCCTCCTAACTTGCATGATCCCCAAATATTGCACCTCTAGTGCCACCATGAGGTTGATATATTAATTTTCCTTTTTAGTAAAATATCTTAAGAACCACTGGATTGAAATTTGGAAGCCTCAGAAATCTCCAGTCTGGTGCCAGATGTCTCTGCGACATTTTAAAGGTACTGCAAAGGGACTTTTGTGCAGAGATTCATGGTCCCCAGAGGATGCAGGGACAGGTAGAGTCATGTGGGTTTATCTGTGCTACAGCTCCTGCCTGAGGGGCGTTAGCTCCCTCAGCAAAATCCTTGTCGCTATGCGAATTCTTTCAGATCCTCTTCAAACAGCAGACACTTTCCAGCCAAATCTGTTTTTCTGCAAACGGAGTAATCTGTTAAGTGTCGGAAAAATGTGAAAAATACACCATCACATTTTCTCCCTGAGCCAAAGGCGATGACTTTAGATTGCTTGGTTTTACCATTCAATAGCTAAAAACCCAAAGATATATAATTTATGGTGATATTCAAGAGATAAAAGCAGCAAAGCCCAAAAGCAAATGTCTGGCACCTTTGCATGATAACTAATGTAGATGATTCCTTTTCTGTGCCTCAACAACTCCAATAATCCACTGTTGATTTCAGCACCAACTTTATATCATAAAGCAAAGCACTTTGAAAGGCCTTATTGTTGAATGATGTGTGCGTGCACCTCACCTCCTCCCTCCAACTTTTCCTGAGCAGTAATAAAACCGTCAACCTATTTACTACACTGGAACAAAACTTTCCTGCCAAAACCTGCCAGCGAACATACAATATGTCTGTAGGCAGCATTATGCCTCCTCCAAAAAATGTGAGTTACATGTGAGTGCAGCTCACGGGAGAAGCGTTGGCGCCTAAGAAGAAGAATTGAGTTAACAATGATTATAGTGATGCAGCGTACAGAGCAGCAGCAGAACTGAAGACAGCGCCGATCTGAGCTGCAGGAAAGTAACGGCTGAGGGCAGCTGAAACGTAAGGAGGGCCGAGGAGGCTCAGATACAGTAAAGGGAAACCGGAGGACTGTGATCTCACTCTGTGGGTTTTATATAACGCTGTAGAGTGGGTAGCTGTAATGCAGGAGAGCCGGGAAGCATTTGCTGTCTCGTGGGAGTGGCGTAATTTACATTAGACCTATAAAGCTCTGACGATTCAGAGGAGCAGGAGGTGAGGAGGGATGAAAGGAGGAGTGAGAGAAGGAGAGAGGGGGGTGAAAAGACTCAGACTCAGACTTTTGAATAAAATAAAAAAAATCTCGCTCATGCTGCAAAACAAGTCGTTAATAACTCACTGCAGTGTGCAGTGAAGAAAACACTGAGAAAACTTAAAGAAATAGGTTCAAAGAGGTAAGAAGAAGATAAGAGCCACAGAAAAACAGAGGGAAATTGAGAAATGTTTTTTATCCTGGCTCTGTCCAAACACATTAGTTCACCTTCGATGACAAAAATATTGAAAAAAGGGGAACTTTAAGGGAACATGGGAGTATTCTTTCCATTTTATCCGCACCATGAAAGTTTACTTTGAATTTTAATTCAAGAGAAGGAGAGGCACTGGGTGGGTGAACAAAAAAAGAGGGTGAGAGGCCTAGAGAAAGGCAAGCAGGAGAGGATGAAGTGGGCAGAGGCAACACTGAGAGTCGGGATGTGCTCGGCGTCTCGTGGGACCGCTCTAATCTGCATCAGACCCATATTACAAGGCCGGGCCGCCGGTTGGATCGCCACATCGAGCCTCAGCCGTGGGTTTTCACTGCGCACAGACGGCAGAAGACAATAAAATGAGGCAGAAAGAGAGAAGAAAAAGATGGAGAGAGACGAGTGGGTGAATGTAATGCAGGGATACGAGATGCATTCAGGGTCCCGTGGGATGGAGCTGATTTACATTAGGCCCAGCCAAGTTCAGACTGGGGGAGAGAGAGAAAGAGAGTAGGAAGGAGACAAACAACCAGGGAGGAAGAGGACAAAGAGACAGCTTGCTAGCTAGCTAAACAGATAGATACAGTACCTGTAGGAGATGTTTTTATCTCTCCATGTCTGTCCTGCCAGGGCAAAGCTAGCTAGCTGGTAAAATAGCTAGATAGCTATCTCCCCATAGATAGCTAACTGGTAAGCTAACTAGCTAGCTAGTTTTCCCCCCATATATAGCTAGTAGGTAAGATATGTTGATAGCTTTCTCCCCATATATAGCTAACTGGTAAGCTAACTAGCTAGATAGCGTTCTCCCCATATATAGCTAACTGGTAAGCTAACTAGCTAGATAGCGTTCTCCCCATATATAGCTAACTGGCAAGCTAACTAGCTAGATAGCTTTCTCCCCATATATAGCTTATTGGTAAGCTAACTAGTTAGATAGTTAGAAAGACAGATAGATATATAGATAGAGTACCTGTAGGAAATCTTTTTATCTCTCCATTTCTGTCCCGTCAGGGCGTAGCGTTTATTCCTTTGCCGGCGGCTGGTGTGAGGATGATCTGGGACGCCGCAGCGAGGTCTCCTCATCCACCTGAAGGCAACATGACAAAGTCAAGAAAAAAAATACATTTTCTAAACACTGGCTCTTTGAGCTCACACAGATGTAAACAGAAACAGATTTGTCTTGGCTAACATAAGGTAATGTTAGTTAATACTAAAACCTTACTGAATACCATTTTTTAATTGACATGTCATTCGTTGACATAAAACATTATTGAAAGCATGTTTCGGCTGGAGTGTAAAGGTCATTGTGATCCGAGACAAGGTGTCACGGTAAAGCAGTTTTTGTATTTTACCAAAGCCATGTGTTTTCAACTACTATCAAATACAGAGGTTGGGTCATTTATTTATTTTCCTTCAGTAGGTTTCAGAAGCTAAAGCAGAGGGAAAATGCAGCGACTAGACATGAAAAAACCAAACAAAAACAAGGACAACGGCTGACAGAGCAAATTCAATTTTACATTTTAAATTAAAAACCAGCAACACAAAGTGGAGTTCATCAAGTTCAGCCATGAAGAAGGTGCTGCACACTGAAGCCATTAATAGTCAATTATCATTCAGCTGTGTGAACTTTGTTCATAACTTTGGTCTCAAAAGGTAAAATACTGAAATACATATTACTGAATCTCAGATCTGGTGCTGGAGGGGAGAAAAAGAATCGCCCACACAACATGACTTGTCTGTACAAACTAGCTCATACTGTAAAGGGAGCAGGGGCATGGCATTTAAATTTAAAGCTGAAGTGATCAATACTTCTTGGATGGATCAAATGACGACGGCTCGTTTGAATTGACGAACCCACAGAGAATTATGACCCGACACTGCAGCTCTCCTGTGTTTGTGCTTTGTTTTTCCCATTTACTGTTCATGGTTCTTCTTTTATACAATATCTTTTTGTTTTCTAAAAGGATGATTTGATCACACATTCTGATGGGAATCTGATCTGTTGGCACTGACTTTGTTGCACACCACATACGACCCCCCAACTCACTCTATAGTTGTCTCGTCCAGTATTCCCGTCACAGGAATGCCGTAGAAGCGCTGCATGGCCGCCACAGCCGACTGCATGGCTTTTTCCTGCCGCAGGTCCGATGTGCGGACATCGTGAGGCAGCAGGTAGCCGTAGTTCTTCAGCCATGTCTGGAGGGGGGGGGGGGTGGGTGGGGGACAAGAGTGGAGAGATTTAATCAAAAACTAATTTGACTCTGAGTGACATGCTTCAATTTGGCTTGACAACAAGCTGACACACAACATTGAAAGCAGGTTTAACGCCACATTAGAGCACTGAGGGGCGTGTTTCACTGATGCTGAATGATGAACTCGAGCTAATAGCTTCAACTGAAGACACTTTCACCATGTGGATACATCTCATAAAACATTAAAGAGCAAAGCATGTTAGCGCACATGACTGAGAGTCATGTGCCAGTCGGGACTAGTAGCTCCACGACAAGAGATTACAATGCTAATCTATTTAGAAAATGAGATATAAAAGTATGCGTTGTGTAAAACAATGTTTATTTTGGTGCCATCTTTCCTCTCCAGACTGACCAACCAAAGCAGACTTTTTCTTTCCCGTTGACAAAGATTCTATCCATCAATCACTTTGATAACGGCCTAATTGTCGTTTCTTCTGTTTATTATCAACAAAACAACATCACCACGTTTACATTCAGACTCGGTTGAGGGGAAAGAGACAGGTCGGAGGGTCACGACGGTGAGAATCAGAGGAAGAGGTTAAAGGATGAGGCAGGAGCTGGTCCTCCAGCGAAATAACGAAAATCACAGTAAAAGTGGTTCCCACTGAACCAAAATCAATGCCAAATCCACAAGTTTCCTCAGATGATTCTCACTGCACCTCTGTCTCTTTAATGACATAATGTGATCTCACAACCCTCCTGAGAGAGAGAGAGAGAGAGAGAGAGAGACGGGGCGAGGAGGAGGACGAGAAAGGAGAGAGCGAGGTAAATGAAGAGGAGGGCTAGAGAGAAAGGAAAGGTGAGAAAAATCAAAAGGACAGAGTTGAAAGCAGAGAGAAAGGGGGACAGAGAAGGGGGGGCTGAGAGGGAAATGGAGAGGAGGGTGAGGGGGGGAGATAACAGGGGGGAGGCTGAGCTCTTCTCCACAGCAGGTCATTAATATTTCAAAGTGTGTGTGCCAGCCTCTCGGCCCGGGCCCCGGCAGCTCCGCTGTGATACGGACGTCCGCCTAACGGCCATGACGGACATGGCGAGGTTACCGCCGCCGAGAGATTCAGTCTGTCACCCCGTCTGAACACAGGCAGACAGACGCACACATGAAAAAAACACAACCATGAAGGAGCGACACATCCTTCAAGAAGAAACCAGTCAAACCTATTAAAAAGTTTGACTTATTGTTGATGGAATTTTTTAACTATTAAGATATTTATTGGCAATCCCCCCAAAAAAAAAAACCCAATTAATTAATCAACCGACATTAAATTCATGGGACTTTACATTGTGATTTACACCCTGCAGAAAAACACCTGATCAGTACTTTTCAAACTGAGACTCATTTCCTCTTCAGAGTCATTGACACTTTCTTCTCTGTGTACTTGTTGAAGTCGCTCTTTTGTAATGGCAGGTTGTTTTGGGAGGCAGAAACCTCATCTGTTTGTTTTAGGCATGAGAAGGTGTTGTGTTTTTTGGTGTTTTTCTTGCAGAGGCGCTGTCACAACAGTTGCTGTTATCTGATGAGCTGTTTTCTGTGACCCGTCCTGACGTCCTGGCTGTTGTGACGACTTCAGATAAAACTGGGTGGGAGGCAGCAAACAGAAAACACACTGCACCTCACTCGTAAACTACTGCGCGACACCTTTAATGCTCGATCACGTTGTTTCCAAAGTTCACAAATTGCACCGGTTGATGATTTATAATTAGCTTGCATTAGCCTGAGCTAATGCTCAGCCTTTAAAATACATAAAACTAAAATGAACGCATCTTAGATACAATGATACAATAAAATACCATGAATGACAAGCACCAGGTGACCCATTCCTCAGTTACAGATTGTGTGGATGTTGCTGGAAGTGCTGGTGTGTTGGTCTGTCAACATCATCTGCAAACTGTACCAACCAACTGTTGGGTTTTTGCTCAACACATTTGTCGGCTGCTCTCTAATTCTCGTGTTTAGATAACGCATTTTACGCTGCCTTCCTAATCTGCCTTTAATCCTGAATGCAAACGTAAACAACGCGCCGCGCGGTCGCGAAGCGGAGAGGAAGCCGACCGCTCGCGATCCAATTAAAAACCCCTCGGCAGTAAAACTGCAGCGATGACAACATCACTGGGCTCAGCAAAACATCGAAATCTGTTCACTGTAATTTCATTTTGTCCCATTTACACGCTGATAAAAAAAAAATCTAAAAATGAGCTCTGGGATCAAATCAACAAAATAATTTCACAACTGCCAAGTTACAAGACAGTTTGAAACACACAAAAAATAGCGATTAAAAAAAATAAACAACCCAATCCCTTCTCTGCAAAGTGTCAAAGTTTCATCATGCTATAAATGAAGTTGTGTAATTGTTTTTTTTCATTTTCTACAACCAGCGGCGTTAGTTCTAAATTTATCATGTTTAAGTTTTGAAATTCTGTCAACAACAGAAGAGTTATAAAATAATGATCACACACACACTGACTAATGCAGTACTCAGGTCCTCAGAGACGTCCTGGCTGAGTGCTCTGTGTGTGTGTGTGTGTGTGTGTGTGTGTGTGTGTGGGCCTGGGTGTTGTGTGTTGTGTTGTCATGTTGTGGGGACATAAACCTCTTCACACAGCCACGTTATGTGGACTTGGCCTATTTGTGTCCCTGTAATGTAGATTGACAAAAAGTTAATGTGAAGACCTTCTTTTATAAGGTGAAGATAAAGTTATTATAAATTTAGGATGAGTCTCCGGGAAGTGAATGTAATGTCCTCTGAAGTCACGGAGACACGACTGTGTGTGTTTGTAAGTGCATCCCTCCGTATGTCTTTGTGTGTTACTCGATCTGGATCCAGGCAGCCCAAGGTGTGTGTGTGTGTGTGTGTGTGTGTGTGTGTGTGTGTCCGTCCCTGTGCACTCTGCTGACGAGTGGGCCAGCTGCTGCTGGCTCAGAGGAAGCAGTTTGAATTAAATAATTCACCACCTGCTATTATACAACAATTACTACAGGGCCATCAAAGCTCGCGCACACGCACACGTGTTTCATACAACATGAGAACAGCGACATAAATCACCGGCCATCTTAAAAAAAAACCTCCATGTGCGAACACGTTTAATTAAGGTTCTTATCTGACTCGGACAAAGCGCTTCCTCGCAGCTGGTCGGCATTGATTCATTCGATTCTCCGAGAGCACATTGATGCACACCTCGCCTGATGAGCGAAAATAAAAGTCCGAGCAACACAATTATCCAGAGAGGGCGACAGGAAGTGCGGTCCTGGTGTAAGGAGCCGCTCCCCGCAGAGGCCTGCTGCACACTTAACAGCCTGCATGCAGGGAATACTTCACTGTGTGTGGGACGGATGAGACTCGCTGCCCCAGAGGACAAAATGACAATGTGGCGTCTTCAAGATAACAACGGGGTTCATGCCCAACACCGTTAACTCAAGCTGAAGCTGTCCTTAAAAAAAAACAGGAATATGAAGACAGTTAAAGAGACAGATCGGACTTTTGGAAAGCAGCTGTAAACTACAACTAAAGATGGACGCCTCCATCCTGCATTGGCGACACCATTCGAATCGGGGAGCCACCGTAATGAGGTCCCACCCATACATCCCCTGACCAATCATGCGTCAATCTAAGCTGTCAATCATGACATCTCACCCTGTTTTTACAGTTCGACGCTGCTTGCAGCTTTAATCGATATTGAAACATCAATCCGTGCTGTTGCTACGTGTACAAGATGCTAATAAGGGTCTTTAAATGTAACACGCCATGTGACTTAAAGCATAAATAACTCCTTTAACAAATGTGCATTAGCCAGGCTTACCCAGAGGTTTAGGGTTCAGCGTCTCCGTTTAAGGAACCGACGACAAACAGAGAGGAAACACAAACAAACGGATCAGGCTCGGATGAAGAGACCTCCGGGGGTTTCCTCTGAAAACAACACGACAAATCCAGAAATATCACAGCGAACGAAGCGCAGAGAAGGGGAGCAACACAGCGAATGTGTTTTCATCTAAATATTTTAATGACGCTTTAATGCTTTAAGTCACATTTTACTTGCATCACGGGAGGCTGCGAGTGTGCAGCGCATCCTGATGATTGGAGCCTCTCTGATGCAGCCAGTTTGGGTTTTTAATGTTTGTGCCAGTGGGATGCAGCGATTGTGAACCTGAGCTTCAGAAAGCTCTCTGAAGATGACACGGAACAAAATGCAAAAAGAAAAAGAGCCAACTTGAAAACCTCATGTCTTCAGTTCCATAAAACATCATAAACAAACAGAATTGCTTCAAGTTTTGTAAAAGTCTACATTTGGTTCCCATTGTCTACAAATGTATTTATCTTTTCTGAAGGCATTTAATATTCAATAATTAATAATTCAATGTGGCTTTAGCAGCTCATTTACTGCATCAGCATTTCTCCCTCTTTACATAAGTATACATTTGTGCGTATATAAAAAAATCCATTGGGGCCATGTGCAGGGCGATGGACTGAACACTCAGGGGGACAGTGAGTAGGCTAATGTTAGCCTGTGGTGCTACGTGTAGCTTTTAAACATTAATGTACCGTCACTACATTGACAGCATCAGTAATACTGAGCCAATAATATCAATGCACGCAGCACAATAGCAACACTGCACAGCTGCAACAATAGTAACACATCAGTAACTTATAGAGCTACCTTATCACACAAAAGCATTAAAAGCAATTTAAACATTTTAAATATAACAAACCTACAGTAAAAATGTACAGGTGGAGAAAACCTTCCAGCGCAGAGGTTTGCACCAAGCTGCACTCCTCCCGGTTGGTTCCTCCTTCTTCCTGACAGGCTGTCTGTTTGCATTCATGTCCACCTGCCTGTCTGTCCACCTGATTGGCTGTGTCTCTGTCTGTCTGTCTGTCTCAGAGCCTGTCTGGCCGTCTCTCTCTCTCTGATGCTTCAACCTGTGCGTCAGCTTGCCAGCGCTTCTCCTCCGTCTGTCCGCTGTGATAAAAATAGACCCCACCCCACCCCTGTAGACAATTTACCATCTCTCAGTGGGAGTGCAACGAGTGCAACCTGCCCGGCCTCCTCCCCTGTCCAAACTGTGTGTGTGTGTGTGTGTGTGTGTGTGTGTGTGGCCTGATGCGAGGGCTGTTTAGCATACTGAACATTTCCTCCGATATTAATTAGGGAAACCACCTGAAGGTGTCACACTGGTTTGCAGGCTTCACCGAGTCACCCTCAGCTAAATACCGAGGCAAAAGTGGAGCCCAATAAAACTCTAAATGCAGCCAGAGAACACACGGCTGTGAGGCGATGATGATATTTATCATGCACCAACAGAAAAAAATTACTGTTTATATGGAATCACATCATGAAGCATAAAATCACAGCTCGAACTGCTGTGGAAAAAAAACTCTCGCCCTCATAGTCAACACTACAGATCCCAGAGCTGAAGGAGCTGAAGCTGAGGTTACAGGTTCAAATCCCAGCGGGGCGATCCGAGCTTCAGATGCGAGCAGTCACGTTGCCGCAAGGCATTTTGGATAAAAAATCTGGCAGAGATTAGCTGTCACTGCCTTCTCCTCAAACTTTTCAGAAAACCAAACGTAACGGTTCCGTTTCGAGCTTCAAGACAGTGCAGCGACTTCTTATTTGAACTAAAGTTTTTGTTTGCAGTGCCACAGTGTCCACAGCGGATCATTAATGATCATCTTTTCTTTCATGATTAATTTAATGTTTAAGCCCTCTTTGGGTTGTTGGAAGATGTGATGGACACCCTTCGATGTTTCGATGTCAACAAACTGATCAACAAATTGGTGCAGCAATAATTTTGTTGTGGTCCTGCTGGTTGCCAAAGAAACAATTAATACACAAATAATCTGTTGAATTAAATGTCATGCGTGCCTCCCCAGTGGGGAAGTGTGTTAATTTCATCTACCAATTACTTTCATCAACGACAATTTCCTTACTGAGGAAAACAAGATGACAACTAAATCAAAACTAACTGACAGTGACAAAAACTGAGTCAGCATCTACTGACACTTTGTGTCTTGTCATTGGGGAGGGATGATTTGAGAAGAGTCCACTCAGAACTTATAATGTGTGGTGATGTGTTGATGCACACAACTGAAAAGATGCATGGATACAATTCATATTTGATGACGTCCGTATACAGGCATCTGCCCTGTGGACACACACACACACAAACCGTAATGTGAAACCCTTTTGAAGTGAGCCCAGGTGGGACTGATGGGCTCACAGCTATGACCTCATGTCTGTGGAGTCATATGACACTCCACACACACACACACACACAGATCCACGGCCACATGCTGGAAACACATACCGATCAATGAGTGCCAGGATATAGATGATGTAAGGCCACTGACACACACACACACACACACACACACACACACACACACACACACACACACACTTTAAACACAATCCATTTGAAAATATAATTGCCTGTGCTGGAGAATCATCAGAGGAGAGAAGAATCTGACTTTTCTCAGCTGTTATCAGTTTAAACTAATATTGCTGATCAACATTGGACATGTTGACAGATATGCCGAGGGTTCTCCCTGTTAACATAAATGTTTTAGTTACTTTTTTCAGTCCATTTCAAATTCTTCACACTACAACTGGTGCCACTTTTGCAGTAATTTGCAGTATTTTCTCTGTATATTTTTGACACAATCCTGCTGGGCAGTAAACCTCTTCCTGATCCCATCCATTCATTTTTTATTCCGTCTCATCTGGCAAAGTGTCACAGGGGCCGGGTGCACGTCCGACAGGCGAGGTGTTTGAAGTGTGCAGGGAAACGCCTGGAGGACACCTGGGCAGGTAACAGAGACGATGTCCTGGACCCGACCCTGATCCAAGAACCTCCCTTTAACCCACGACTCCCACTGAGCTACCACGCTGTCCTTCTTGTGGGACTTCAATTCTTATTTCGTTGTAAAACTCCTGAGGAGAAATACGGTATGTGGCTTAAAAAAAGCTCGACAAACAATTCAATTACTGTATGATCAGTGATGAACATTATGGTGCGACACCGGGACGATCTGTACCAGCCGCAGGCGTGTAGCTTAATTAAATTTACATCTCGGTGTGAAATTGTTTCCCCTTCCTGTGTGACCACGGTGATCAAACGTAATCCCCGCTCTGCGTCGTCCGGCGCGGTACCCGGGGAGCTTATGGAGTTTGATGCTCGTTCTCTCCCCTAACAGACTGATATTCATTTTTAATTAGAGCTGCACTTTGCGTTTCCGTCCCGCCCCAGTGTCTCGCGTGATGAGGCTCCACAGCTCTGCTGAACGCACAACAAAACTCCACACGTGGCTGCGTGTCGGCCTGTGGCGCACTGTCACAGTGATCTGCAGGGACCCTCACCTACTGTGTGTCCTGTGCATTGGCTTTTAATTAAGATTGTGCTGCTTGTTTTTTGTGTTTATGTCAAAATATGACAATTCGTCAGAAGGTTTTCTGGTAACAGAGGAAAAACTGTACAACTGGATCAAGATGTACAGTTTTGTTCCACTCCAATTTGCAGTCCCTGGGCAGGTTGACACAACATTGCGCACAAATTTCAGCGATTACACCCAACCCTGTGGAATAAAATGACTCACACCCACTGACTGTAAAAGTGCAGGATTAAAGGTGACAAACAGCACCTTACAGATTAATGTATTGATGCATTTGTTAGATTATTAAAGATAATGACATGTAATCTGGTTTGCAGAAGGTATGACTCACATATTAACATTCATCTGCCTGTGGCCATGTTCGCTCACACCCACTGACTGTGGACAAACTCTGCTGCTGTCTACCTTTCTCTGCTCTTCTTGGTCCTTTCCAGTCAAAACTGATCTCTTCTCGCTCTCTCTCTCTCTCTCTCTTTTTTTTTTTTTTACCTCTCTCTCATTTATATTTCTTTGGTCTTTTTTTCTCTCTTACGCTTCCCATTTCATCCTATCAGCATCCAGAGTCTGTACCTTCACCGCCTGCCTGACATCCCGTCTCCTGCTGCAGTGTTACACAACTCGCTCTCCTCTCACGCTTTGTACTCTTTTCGCTTCGTGCACAGACGACTGATCCTAGAAACCGGTGACACCATCGTGAATATGTGCAGTAAGTAAAGTAAACAAACTGACAGAACTGAACCAAATCATGCATCAATCTCCTGTGAAATTTTTCTCTATTTTATGTAAACTACACTACAGTGATAAACAAAGCGATAATACGTATTCATCAGACCGGACACTACGCCGACTCTCTATCAGAGCGCGATGAGACGGGCTGGGCCAGGCCAGAGCTAACTGGTTAGCACGCTAACTTCTGACCGCTCTTGACGAGTAAAGACAAAGTTTGATGCCGAACTCGCCACGTTTCTTCTGCGAAACTCGTTTAAACGGACGGGTTTGCTCAGGTTAGCTGATCCACCGCATCCCTCCATCCGTCTCGGCTCCTCGCGTGTAGTCGGTGCTGGTCAGGCTACATGCAAACAGTGAAATACCCTCATCTAATGTGCCGTGATAACCGCGGCCAGTAAAGTGTGTGTGTGTGTGTGTGGGTGGATGAGAAAGACAATGGCTGCAGAGAAGTGAGAAAAAAAACTAGAGACAGAGAGAGAACGATGAATAAGAGAGAGAGAGAGGAAGTATACTGTAAAACAATGAGGGTGTTGATGAACGCACAGCGGGGCGGCCATCGCCAAAACGACGTGAATACGAAGCTGTGTGTGTGTGTGTGTGTGCGCACGTCGTCTTCGCTCCGTGGATGGGAAATCAGGACAAAGCTTAAGAGTACGAGTAACAGCCGCAAAATCACACCCGCCTACACACACACACACACACACACACGATTCTGATAAGCACAGCGCTGCAGCCTCATTTAGCCCATTTCTCAGGTGTAATGTAATGTTTACAGCACCCCAGGGACCGCCCATCCCGCCCCCCTGAGCTCCTCTCCTCCTGGGAGGGAGGAGAAAAACAGACAGATATAAAAAAAAAAAATTTAAAGCCTGGAGAGATTTGGAAACACACTTTCATCTCTTAAAACCATCAGCTCCGCTGCCTGTGCCGTCGGCATCGCGGCAACCCACAACTTTTCTCAAACATCACTCATCATCAGCGTTCGAGTCTGTCGGCGCTTCTCTCGCCATCACCGTCGCTCATTATTGCTTTTTTCATCCTCATTCTGGCAGGTGCACGCAGATGTTTTCAGAAGGTTTTTAATCGCCGAGAAAGTGTCATAAAACTGTTGACGATGCTGCACACACACACACACACACACACAGGCAGGCAGGTCTGGTATCTAATCCCAGAAAATCTCAGTTTTCTATTATATCAGATACAGACATAATCCTCAGAGGATTGTGTCTTCAATACTACTTTACTCGCTCTCCTTTAAAGCCACACTGACATTTAAAAAATGGCTTTTTTCACTCCGTGGCCCTGGATCACAGTAAATGTCAAACAAATTGTTCTTTTTATTTGTTTGGGCCTTTTTTAAATGTCTTTAAAGCTGCATTCAAGTGAAACTACTCCACTACGCATCTGACAAATGGTTGTCAAATGGAGACTATTTTGGGGCAGAAATAAGTCCCGGCTCCAGAGTAGGTACCTCTTGAACTAGGTACCACTAACGATTTATAACAACACATGATTCGCCACGTAGGCTAACACAACAAACAACGCCGCCACCATCTCGGCTCCCTGTTGACAAATGCAGCTCTTCTGGGGCGCACGGGATTACGTAGCGACTGAAACTGTTGCAAAATTAATATGTGACTCTGATTCATGGGTCTGGCGGTTCGTGCACCGCCGCTGGGGACACGGCGCCCGAGAACCAACGATTGTGAGAGCGTCCCTGTAACTCTTGACCTACCGGGGACTAGTCGCTACTTCCTGCGGTCAGAACAGGTCCTGTGTTTTCATTAAGTCTGGATTTGATCAATATTCTTAGATTAAGATGAATAACATTCAGCAGTTAAGCTTTCATAAATCCAGTGATTAAAAAAATCTATTTAAACACACCTCAAGCTTGAAAAAAGAAAATTAAATTCACCCATGTTCTACTGCTACGAAACCAAAGAACAGAACATTTGTTAATCTCAGATGTCTGTCATTAACCCAAACAAAAAATTATTAATCGTAGAAAAAAACCCCACACACACAACGCAACACTGACTGATAATCATTGGCATCCTCTGCTTATCAACTAATCAATGTGAGCAATCAATCGATCATTTAACGTCATTAGGACAGTCGCTTACATTAGGTAAGTCTGTTGTTGGACTGTCAGCAGCGACAGCCCACACTCCAGTTGTCTATACCTGCCTGCCAAAAATAATCCTTCCAAAATATGTGACCTGTTGTGTAAACAGGCAAACAGACAAAGGAGCGCGAACCAGTGAGTCAGACAAAGAACCAAACGCCTCCTTCTCCCTCCCTCCCTCCCTCCCTCCCTCCCTCCCTCGCTCCCTCGCTCCCTCGCTCCCTGTCTGCAAACCAACCATCTGTGTTTTCACTGCGCCAGCTCCGCTCCCGAGCTTCATCTCGCCTCTTGTGATTACGGGCCGAGAAAGCTGCATGTGTTTCTGTATTGCTGCAACAACTGTGAAGGTGTGTGTGTGTGTGTGTGTGTGTGTGTGTGTGTGAGAGTGTGTGTGCAGGGGGGTCGGCTCTGTTCGGCGTGTCGCTGGTGGACACAGCTCCTCTGTTCGTGCAGGACGTCCACGCCGCTCCATGCTCATGAATACGTCAACATGTTAGCATGGACTACATGTGGAATGACAGCAGGTTTACATGAAATGAAGCTGTGAAGCTAAATGCTAAGTGTGCAGTACTTTCTTATGCAGTATTAACAGCGCTCACGCTATTAGCATGTAGCGCCATCAGATTTAACACTTCCAGTCATTGAGAGAGTTTAGTTAAGAAGTTGCTGCTTGCAGCGCGATGCTGGACCGACCGACAACTTCCACTGCGATGCTCTGATCCCGGAGAAAACTTTAAAAACTGATGATGCTCAGGCAAGTTATGCAGCTAAAAGAAGTGTTTTTTATCCCTGGAGAGAGTTTATGGACGTTTATCTGCCGCAGGCACTGAATCTCAAAAAAACTGTCTGTTCAGATATGACCGCAGTTTGTTTTGTCTCTTCGTCTTCCAGTTTAAACATCTGGAATTTAGTCTAAGTTTTCAAACGATGACGACTGTGAGGTGCACAACGGACTTCTGAACGTGCTAACTGGGACGACCGACGCTGAACTTAAAAAGCTTCATGAAAAGTCATGGAAGAAGCTGCGTGCAGATTGTGAAAGAGCTGTGGACACCCCACCAATCAGTGCATGAAGGGACAGGAGGTGGGGGGGTCAGACGGTTGGTGCAGGTCTCCAGTTTCCTCCAACAAACAACTCCGAGCTTTACGCCTCATTATGTCCAGGCATCAAAGCTCATTTTAAACTTGGACATGACACACACACACACACACACACACACACACACACACACACAAAAGCAGATAGATAAATAACTTGTCATGCTGCTTCACAGAAAAACATCAAGGCCCCGCGTGGACACGACCTCTGCAACCAAACTTACACCACCTACAGCCTCCCCATCTCAGCGTGTGCACATATAATCATTTCAGCTCAGCAGAGAGTTAAAACACACACACACACACACACACAGTATGTCAACAATCAAACAAACGTTTGAAAAGAAAAATACACAACTATTACTTCACAGCAACATCCTTGTGGCGTCTCAAACACAACATGATACTGTATGTGTGCACAATGCGCATTTAATCATCAGCGTCAAAAAGCAGTCCACCCCAGGATCCCTCATCCTCACTCAGATTACTGTTCCCAACACCGTCGCGTCTTTGTTGTGGCACCGAACCTTCGATTCAGGACAACAACACCCCCCCCCCCTCAGGAGCGCGCACCATCTTGTGCGGTTCGTGCAGCTGCACGGTGCACACAAAGAAACCCTGATGCTGTGAAAATCAGAGGCCGAGCACGTGCTGATTGGCTGGCCACGCATGATATCATGTCGGACGTGCAGAAACGATGATGACAACTGAAGGAACGCACATCAGCGACATCATTACTGAGACTCCTCAAACCTGGTCTGAAGAGAAGGAATGTGTTTATGCCAACACGGGTTAAAAATTATATTTAACATGTGCTAGTTCACCATCTCGCCCTGCTTGTACAGAAGGAGTCGTGGAAGATTGTTTTCTCTTACACAATTATCCGTGGCAACACAAGCTGAGCAGAAGATGAATGGCTCGAACGGTTCGGTGATGAACTGAGTCAGCACTGATTTCGATAATGGTTCAAGTTACTTTTCAGGCTAAAACCCCAAACAGACACGGATGTCTGCTTCTAAATCTGATCATGCTCCTGCGTTTCTTTGTACTATGTGACAGGAAACTGAACAGCTTTGGTTTTGGACACAAAACATTTGAACACATCACCATGGAGGCGGCTGTCGGGCATGATAATTGAACTTCAACAATCTGTCAGCGGAGATCTTGATTGTGACGGATTTCGAACAAAGCTTTGTAACCGCTTGAAGTGATGGTAAAAACCACGCGGTACGTTCGTGCGAGGCCACGTTGGCACGACGTGTAACGACAACAGTGTGGGAAGGATGAGGATTTTGCAGTGCTCCAGGCTCCGTGAAAACATCTCACCCTTTGTGCTGTTAGCAGCCGCACGCTCGGCACAGCCACGGGCGCTTCCTTTGTCTGAATGAAAGTGTCAACAAGCGACGCAAAACGTCACCAGGCCACTAATCAGGTCTCCCGCTGCTGGGAGACCGCTGCCAGTGTTCAATTCCTGAATCGAACCCAAATATTCTTAACAAGGTGTCACGCATATTCAGCAAGTATAAGGCATCGTCATACAGGTCAGCTGCGTGTGTCACAATCATTTCCACGCTCAGGCTAAAAATAAAACAACAGCACTGTTTGCATCCCTTTTCACAATTCGCCTGAACTTTCTCTCAACGTCTGCGTTTGTGCGACAGCAGCTGAAGACGACGACAGCCCACCGGGCTCTGCCAAAGAACCTTTAAAGATGTAGACAGAATTCATCCGTCTGCGCCTCTTCCCATCGCTCCTCGCCTCCAACTCCTGCCATTTCCATAAATTATGGAGGGAGGCTATATTTGGACTCAGTGAGGGGAGAGAGGGGGTGAGGGTGGTGGTGGTGGTGGGGGGGTCTTGGAGATGCTTTGTTCAGCACACATGAAAGCAGCACACTCACTTTAATGCTCGTTGCATGCTGATGGCATATTTATTGACAACATGGCTTGAGAGCTCGTTATGAGGACGCGGCCGCTCGCATGTTGCACGTTAACCCGCCCTGTCCTTTGTGCGTGGATCCGATCGCGCACGGGAGACCTGGACTTAATAATCCGGATCGCCCGTGACCGAGCGTAATTAGCGGCCGTACAGCCGTTTGTGTTGACGGTGTCACAGTTCCCGGCACCTCACCATTTTTGGACTGCCTCCCTCCTCCGACCGGCGGAGGGGCGAATTATTAGCGGTTGAGGAGCAGCCGCGAAACAATTAAACCCGACGAGCAGCGAAGCCATGTTTGTTTGTAATGACTAAATTCCCCGGACCGCAGCTTCACGCAGCTTCACGCACCTTCAGCGCGCGCGCCGTCCCGCAAAACAAAAGACCACAGCGAGGATCGAGCAGACGCAGCGATGCTCTGTCGCTGCTCTGCTTTTAGTTTATTCATTTTCACTCAATCTTTTATTTCCACGTCTCTCCGAAACAGGAAGGATTCTGTCACTTTCACGGGAGGGAAGGCAGGGGTGGGTGGGGTGGGGTGGGGGGGATCAAAAGATGGAAACGCGCAGACAAACATCCCGCGGAGCGCACGACTCCGCTCCAACCTGCGTGCGTTAGGAGCTCAACTGATGGTGAAATTAAGGGAGCGGGGTAGATGCTCCTGCCTGTACACCCCCACTGTAAAAGGTTGGCGATAAAAACACACAAATAACCCAGACACCCCCCATTTTTTCAAACTACTAATGTTTGGCTCCGTGTGTGTGTGTGTGTGTGTGTGTGTGCTCGGAGGGGGGCGCCTACCTCCACAATGAACGTCTTCTCCTCTCCGCACACGGAAACGACCCAGAACAAAATAGGAAAGTAGCAGGTTTTCCAGCAGAAACCCGGGAGCCCCGCTTTCCTCCTCCGCCTCACTCCTCCTCCACCACCTCCCGTCGCCATGGCTGTGTCCCCGAAATCCCCCCCTCCGCTCTCCGCCGGCGATTTCCAGACTCCTGCTCCCGCTTGTTTACCGGAGGAAACGGTCCGTGCGCTCCTGCCTCATACCGTCTGCTCCGACCGCGAGCGCGTGTGTGTGTGCGCGTCTCTCGCCAGCGGAGACGCGCTATTGGTCTCCTGCGCCCGACGAGCGCCCATTGCGCAGGCTCATTTGGGTACAGCGGAACAGCTGGGGAAGCCTGGCTACAATGAAGCGCGGATGCAGGTTGGTCGGTCCGCGCGGGTATCATTGAGGAGGAGGGATGGGGGTGGGTGGGGGTGGGTGGGAGGGTGGAGATGTGATGGATGTTGTTGCAGTAGCGCTGTGTCAACACCGAGGGCTCTGTTTGCCTCAAAGCCTCAACTGGAAAGAAGGGAAAAAAACAAGGACAACATGTTGTTTATAACACAAATTGACAGTACAGTAAAACCACATTTTAAAGTCTGCTTTACAAAATGAACAGAAATTCTTAAGGGAATTGAACACATTGTGATTCTCTTTTTGTGTATTGCACTATAACGCTACATTTTTTTTAAAAAACAGTTGTGTACTACTAACCCTGTATTTATGGTATGTGACTGCTGGCATGTACATGACAAATTCATGCATACAATATGATCTTTTTAATAAAAATTACAGTAAATCCTTACAGTAAATAATTCAGTAACATTATAAAACAACAGCAACTTTAAAAACCCTAAATGAATGTAAGAATAAACAACAACTGCTTTCAAAAAGAAAGACCCTGAAAACAGCATCTGCCCGCGGCTAGAGGCTACTGTTTTAGAGCAGAGAAGAAGAACTGATATGTGGGAGAACTGTTATTTTAATAAAGTTTAATGATAAATTAGGTAGCATTGTCACACCTGAAAAGGGAATATATCAATAAAGATGCTTCTTCAAACTTTAATATAGCAACATCTGGCTTTACGTGTTTCTGGCTGTTTAACGTAAATAAATACACGGCGCCATTTTCTTCGCGCGCATGCGCAGTTAGAGGACGGCGTTAAGCTAGCCACTCGAGCAGACCGTTAAACACGGGTTTAAATGTTAAAATAAAATTCCCAAACACTCAGAATTCAGTTAACGTTTCAGTTTGACTTAACGAATGAAACTCACATGAAATGGACAATTCATTGAGCAACGTCGCTACCGAGAGCTCCCTCTTCCGGTATCTGCAGGCATAACTAATCAATCACGATCAACTTTCCGAGGGCTCAACAGGTAGATCACAGATCACAGAACTCATGGGACAGGTATATTCATTAACGTTTTTAACCTTGTTTTAAGCCATTTGAACCTCTTTCATGAGAATTTTGAAATGATCTGCAACAGAAATCCAGATTGATCAGACCAGGTCTGTCTGATCTCCAACAGCCCAGTCTTGATCTCCTGCTGCTTCTTAAGGTTTCTGTTCTTATCTGACAGGACCTGATATGGTTCTTTTGCTATTGTAGCCCATCTGCCTCAAGGTTGGACATGTTGTTCCCCCTGAGATGTGTTAAACTGGTTGCTGTCAGATCCAGCCAGTCTGACCAGTCTCCTCTGACTTCTCTCATCAACAGTGAGTTTCCATCCACAGAACTGCTGCTCAGCAGATGTTTCTGTTGTTGTTGTTGTTGTTGTTGTTGTTTTGTTTTTGGCTCCATTCTGAGTGAAAGCTCTCTCTGAAAATCACAGGAGATCAGGAATCAGTTTCAGAACTACAGCAGGACCCAGTGCATCCGGCAACAACAATCATGTCAAACACGTCTACAATCATGCTCAACGCCACTGAGATTCAGATGTTTAATGTCAACTTTAACCAAAGCTCCTGACCTGTATAGTATCACACACAATATGGCTGACTGGATATGTATCATGAGAGAGGATGACCTAAAGAGTGAGAGAAAGAGTGGGAGACAGTCTTCATTGTTCAAACAAATCACAGTACACCACATGTGCTATAATTGTCTTTTACTTAAAATGCTCTGTGGCTGCTGAAGCAGGAAATCTATATAATGACAGTCCTGTCGAGTAGCACCCTGGCAGCCTAAACCCTATAATCCAATCTACAGAGTTTCAGAAATGTAGACTAAGAAAAGGCTCAAAGGACTTAGCAGTTGCTGAGTTCACGTCATTCAAGGGCAGTTTTCTGTCACCTGGGTCTGCAGGCCATTAAATTATGAATGGGCACGTATTGACTCATGACGCATTTCTCCTCAGGTGTCCTCATGGGTTCATGTGGAAAACTACATCTCTGTAGGCGCTGCAGGGGAAGAGATGCCTCTTTATTTTTCACCTTTAAAATATCTTTAGGATACAGGGGAAAACATGAACAAAATACAGCAAGGAAAGCAGAGAAGCGAAGGTAAGGAAGTAAGAAAAATGAGGAGAAGACTTTGGGTGGGGGGGAATGAACAGAGCAAATCAATAATATATTAAAAAAACAACCCCGAGAGATTCATTCAGCCCCGCAGGAAGCTCTTTCATTGAAAAAAGACCACAAGTTCTGTCAAAAAAACACAAAAGCTCTTTACCTATACTCTAGGTTCTATGGTCAACTGACATGTTGGAAGGTTTTCCACTATGTCTGAATGCCACTGATTTTGTATTAAAGTTAAATGGCTGCCATCAATGACGTGTACTGAGATACGCTTTGGTATTCTACACCTCCTCTTCTCCATCTTCAGCTCCCCCCCTTTACTTTCACACTCAGTGTCTCACTTCTCTTTTTGCCCATCTCCATCCCTCTTCTGTCTCTTCTTTGCAGTAACACTCCCCCAGCCTGTGAATCTGAGATGACCCTCATTTACCCACATCTCCTCTCTGTCGCGAACAGCTTCTGCTCTGTGAACTGCTCGGCCTGGTTCTTCACCTCCCTCCCCCTTTCCCCTCCTCCTCACCTCGGCGAGTCAGCTGTCCACCTTCGCAACACTCCATCCCCACTCTGTGTCCGTGATCATCTGTCAGCTCAGTCTGTTGGCTCAGCCAGCCACATGGCTTCTCACTCTCCCTTCGTGTCTTTGTCTCTCCTCTCTCTCCCTTCACCCTTCTGATTTTACAGCTTTTTCCTTTTGTCCTCTTCTATCCTCACACTTCCACTCTCCTCTCTCTTTCAGGACTCCTCCTCGCTTCCATTTCCTGATTTCGCTTCATCACCTCTTCCCATTTTCTTCCTGTTGCCAGTCAGATAACCAGTTCACACCTCCCCCGCCCTCCTGTTCAACTATGACACTTTTTAATTTCTAGGTCGTGACCCAGTTTTCAGCAGCCGATATGTTCTGTTCCGGTCCGGTGCTGGGACTCCTGCTGTTCTGTAGCCTTTAGTGTCAACAGCTATTTACCAACACTTGGGATAGGATGGAAGTATGGAAGGAGTGCGGAGGAGGAGTGTATACCGTATATATACATATACTCTCAGTGTGGACGCATATTAACACCAGGTGCAAATGTAATCAGGTTTGATCAAATCTGGATGTGAGACACATTTCTAATGCCAGGTGTTAATAGGGTCAGTGTCAAATGTGTCACTGCTTTAGTGAAACACTTATTATATCATCACACAAACACATAGTTGTTTTGCATTAGTGAACATTCACTGACATAATGCTTTCCCTATAGCCCCTTTACCTTAATCCTAAAACCCAGACTCAGCCCTCAAACAAAAACATTTGAATTTGAGAGAACTGATCAACTTGTCCTCACAGCAATAGGTTCAAGACGGAATTTGTCCACACAACTGTGGAAAGACATGTAGAAACACAAAAACTGCCTTGATGTAATTCTGAAAAGGTCTTTTGCCTGGATGTGTCTTTGTGTTGTTCAGATATCTGAAGGTGTATATGGATCTGCCTCAGTGTATGTGTGCGTGTGTGTGTGAGAGAACCCTTGGATGACTAATGTGTCGCCATGGCCTCAGCAGCGGGAGCTCTGCTTCTAGTAAAAGCCAATCACATGACAGAATGTGTCCGCCGCTCACCTGCCCCATCCAATCAGGTGAGAATGGGCGGGTTGTTAATGGGCAAGCAGCCTGGCTAATGAGAATAAAGGGCTACTGTCATCAGTCCTGCCTCCTCCCCTCCTGAGGCTGAGAAAGGTCAGCGTGTGTGTTTGTGTGTGAGAATTTCCTTTGGAAATCTGAATGGGAATATGAATGATGAATCTGACACACTCATGTTTGCTTCTGTCAGATCCTTTTAGCTTGAACTTGCCAAGTGCCGATCCCGGGAGGTACAAGAGCAATCATGTCATGTTGAAGCGTGTAGTAAACATACCTGGCAACAAGATGGAAAGTTCAGTGAAACGCACTGGAGTCTAAAGTTAGCACATCAACAAACAGACAGGCGGTCTCCAGCTGTGAGTTGGCCCACTGAACTACATCTTCTGTTTGCCGCAAATGGAGGGTGGTGGTGTTGGTGGTGGGAGTGGGGGTTCTGGATCTCTGGAGGAGTAGGGATGCTCGCACATCCATAACAACCTGCACAGGTGTTGGAACAAAGGACACAGAAGTTAGACAACAAACATGCACACGGTTCAGATAGCTGTTTAACTGAGTCAGCGGGGCATCAGTGCTCGTATCATATGAAGCATGTCTCTTTGGGAAGGTGATGTGGAGGTGTGTGTGTGTGTGTGCGCATGTGTGTTTGTGGGGCAAGTTTATATGTCTTTGTCAAGGGGGGCGGCATAAGTCCGACAATTTGAGAAGTTCCACTGCAATTTCTCTGCCGTGTCATGTAGGTGAATATTTAAACCACAAGATGGCAGCACTCTGATGTAGTTCAAAGGTGAAACCTGCTGCAAACTATCTATCTATCTTTCTATCTGTCTATCTACCTACACAGTTAAAGAGAGACCGATGAAAACAGCCAGAGGGGGAAAAACACACCAAACACAGTAATGAAGAAAGACAAGATAAACACAGACAGAGAAGATGTCACAGAAAAACAACGGCAGTGTGAAGACCACGACAGACAGCTGATGTTTTCCGCAGCGTTGGACAATTGAATGTTGTGACATGCTGTGTTATGAGTCATGTGTCTCATTTGCACGACACCGGCTGGAGGACACATGAAAACACAAACTGCATGTTTGTCTGTATCTTTGCTCCAGCATGCAGGTGGTGGCTCCATGTGTGACGCACGCTTCAGTGTTGTTGTGGATTAAGGGAAGGTCTGATGAAATGCTATTTATACTGATAAAGTATGAGCTCCAACTTAAAGTCTCTCCTGAAATATGCGGTTGAACTGCTGTGGTGAAAACTGCTGTTTTTCTGTTGCAAAATGAAAACTGTGCGTCTGGAGCTAAATCCAGATAAGAAAGTTTAGATCTGACCCAGAATGCTGAGAGAACAATACACCGCAACACACCAGGCCTCCTTCTGTACACACACACACCAAAGAGCTGCACCTGCATGCACCCACTACCAAGGACAAGCACAAACACACTCAAGGTCTGACACTGTATGTCAATACACAAACACACGCATTCAGTAGAAAATAGCCATGAGCGGCAGGAAGGGCGCTGCATCCTGATGATAACATCAAGATGCACGACAATCAGACTCCCAGTGTGCGGCCGCAGGAAATGCTGCTGCTGCATCGAGGCAGTGGCATTTAGTGAGCCTGTGATTTACAATACATATATTTCATTTTCAGGTACTGATGATGTGAAAAAAGAAAATCATGCTACAATTATTCTTCTTGCAGACCCGACCCACTTAAACTTTACTGGTCCTACTAAATATGAGATCTGAAGCCACAGGCCACAATCAACTACCAGCATTTCAGAAACAGTTGGATTATGGAATAAATCCCTCAAAAGTGGCTGGACTCACACTATAAGGAGCAATGATGATGATGATGATGATGATGACGAGAGGTCAGTTAAGTTCAATCCAGTGGCTGTCGCACCCAGGACTTGACAAAACAAAGTCTGGACTGTGAAGTGGAATGCAGCACATGGGGTAAAGACAGAAAACCTCGTAGGCCTCGGCCTTTCAAACAACCCGGAGGCAACCTTTAAACCCGTAACCGTGACGACCCAACAAAAACAACCCTAATAACTAGACTCTCGTGTCAAACAACATTCTCGCCTGGCAAACGAGTGTGCTGGGTAATGTGTTCCAGAGGAAAGAGAAAAGGGGCCGATGAACCTAAAAACACTGAGCACTGTCAGCTCCACATCTCAACAACTGTTTGGACAGTTTCAGTGCCACAACAAAAGGAAGTGACAGCAGCTTTGTGGATCTGTGGTGACCTCTGACATACAAGTTCACATTCAGTGTGACTTACCAAAAACACACTGTGTGTATCCTTGAGCTCTCACAGCTCCATTGAATGTATTTCCTTACTCCTCAAACATTGCAAAGGTTTTTTTAAAGCAGTTTAAAATCCAGAGTAGTTGACATCCACTTGCACGAGCTCACAGTCTTCTTCCTCTGTCTTTGTTGGCACTTGCTGCATATACAGGTGCGTTACTTCCACCTCCTATGTAATGTACTCCTATGTAATACATCTAACTGATGCTTTTTTCTTTTGGAGCACTGTAAAACATGACTAATGCATTTTTGTCATTTGGTATTTTATTTTCATTTAATTCTGGGGCTAAGATACCTTCATGACATTAAGAGTAGATTTTTATTTTTTTAATCTATTTTTCATTTTTTATTCCTGGACAAAACCTGGACTTGGTTTGTCCAGGCTGAGCTGATAACATGAACCTGTTCAATATGCGAGTCAAGCACAGATTCTTCTGATGTGCTGTAATGTAGAAAATCAACTTTTGCATGTAAACATACAGGAGCTGTTGCCAAACCTCTCTGTTTGTCTTTGTTTCCTTCACAGAGATATTTCTGTCTCAGGGGTTGTGACGTGAACAGATGAATTTCTGGAGCGTGGCGATATCATTGTCCAGTCCAGTTTTGGGACTTGTGAAGCTCAGCTTCTTAGATGCTCCATTGTTCAGGTTTTCTATCCGTTAGGAGTTTTGAGTCTGTCATATTGTTCATGTTTGCGGCCTGCGACCCAGCCTCTGGCCTGGATTTCCTGGCAGGAAAACATACAGAGGGTCTGAGGGGGCAGACACACTCATGGGTCTGAATATGGCCTAGAAACCACATTTAACACAAATGTAAGAGCTCTCAACTTTTTTCCACTTTTATTAAATCCTTAAAAATGTTCACTTTACAAATTAAGATCAACATAAACACAGAAAATTCACATTCTCCAGTAAAATAACACATTGCAAAAACAAAATGACACAAACAAATCAGTTAGAGAAGTGTTGTGTTATTTAACAATAGCCCAAAGTCCTGACAGTCAGTTCATACACTAAAGTCTGTACAACATAATGTACACTACAAACATGAGGTGTAAACAAATCGATGTCTGTAAATTGTCTGCAGCTGGTAGTAACAAAACAACTACAATGAGCAGTAAACAAAAACCCACACAAAAGAACACATTCATCAAAATGATTGATCACTGTCGATCAGTATTGCTTAGGTGACAGTTTTCCACACTGTTGCTCCGCGCTGACGAGGAATTATTGAGAAAGCTGTGTAATGGTGGGTGATGAAAAACATACGCACATCAAACAACTAGAAAGAAAACATGGAATCATACCATTAGTATTAACCTTATCTAAATTGGTTAACAGCCTATATACAAATTATACATATTTGGAAAAAATCTTTGCTGTTTATTGTTTAAAAAAAAAATAGGCGGCCTAAAAAAAGCACCACAGCCCTTCAGTTTCTACACCTAATGTCCCAGCAGGAGGAACACTCTGCTTCTATTTACAAGGTTTGTTCCCTGTAATGAACTAAAGAAAGTGTGTGTGTGTGTGTGTGTGTGTTCTTAAATTAACACTTAGCCACAGGAGATAAAACTGTAAGTCTAAAACGTGACTGTAAACCTTAAGGCAGGGCGATAAAGGCACGTGTTGTTGCTGCACATTATAATGCAGGAGTGTAACAGGATGAGGAGCTTTTCCTCACGTTCGAGGCTTCATCACTGTCTATACACGTTAACTCATTCAGGGTTTTTTGTTTTTGTGTTCATAATGTTTGAAAAGTGAAAATCTAAGTGGATTTTACAATGATTATTTGTCATATAAGTTAAAGCTTTGATCCTGTCTGTTAAACATAATCTCATCCCTGGAGTGCGCTGAAGAAAAGGCAGTGGGAGGCTCCACTGGAAAAAAATGACAAGATTATTTGCTTAAGTATTTTTTGTGTTCACATTTTCTTTCAGGTCAAAATCACACTGCACCTATTGTTTTAAAACCTGATCAGCGGCTTCAGAACTTGTTTGTGTAAAACCTTTGACGGTTACCTTTCGCTACAACCTTGTTTTTATTTTTGAAAACTCAGGTAGAAGTTGTTGAAAAACGGATGATTTTCACAGACTGATTTCAATGGATCATTTTTTATACAGGTAAACTATACAGACGGTGACAAACTAAAGGAAAAAACAACTGAGAAATTAGTGGAGAAATGGGATTATAATGCCTCCATCCACAGGGCAAAGAATGAACACAAGGCGACTCATATGCTGTGGCCTTCACAGTCACCAGTTCTCAAACCAAAGTGAACACCTGTGGATCGATGTGTTAAACAGCGCTGTCCACCAACATCATCAAAACAAGATGACGATACGAAAAGATATGAGGGAATATCTTTCCTGTAGAGTCCAGAGACTTGTTGAACCAACGACAGGGAGAAATCTCTTTATGTTGGTTTTTCCTTTAATTTGTCACCCGTCTTGTACGTTATTCACGTGTTTCCACAATGAGTCTCAGCGCTGCTGTGCTTGTTGTGACTCGTCAGGCGATAAAAGACGGTATTCAGGAATCACAGAGGAAAAACTCTGTGAAGACGGTGAATGTAAGCCAACGTGGCTTCTAGCGGGCATCTTAAGAGCTGTGGAAGAAGACGAGGAGCTGATTTAACTAAAGATTTCACTCAGTCTGAGCTCGGGGGTTTAGTTCGTGGTCTTGAGCTCGAAGCGGCTGTACACCTGCTTGGATTTCATCTTGTTGTATTGGTTCACCAGGTCCAGTTTGCTGTGGCCCAGCGTCATCCGTTTGTAGTCCTGCCGGCTCATGAACGCGCCCGGGAGAGGGCGGGGGCGGCGGGCTCTGCTGGCTCTCCGGCTCGGCCTGCGACAGGTCCGGCCCTCCCCAGGGCGAGGTGCCGATAGGGGAGGGTGACCTCCGGTAGTTGTAGGCGTCCTTTTCTTTGCTGGAGGTGGGCAGGAAGAGGTCCGTGAGTTTGTTGCGGAACTGGTTGGGGGGAGTCCGCTGCTTGGAGGTGAGTTTGCCGTCATTGACAGGTGGGGGCGTCTGGGTCTTGGGGGTCAGGTTTGAGTTGGGGTTGCTGTGGAACATGTTTGGCTTGTGGTCGTACAACCCCAGCGCCTGGAACTTGGAGGAAGTGCCGCTGATATTGGACCTCATGATGTCCGCTGCGTTGGGCTTGTTCCACTCAATGCCCATCGGCTGACCGTAGGGCGGCGACGGCCGCTCGGGAACTGCAATGTGATTGGCTGCGCCGTTAGCGGAAACTCGTGGTCCCGGAGCTGGCGTATGTCCTTGCTCTCCTCCTACACCTCTCCTCTCCGGACTGACTCCGGGCTCCTTCTTGTCGTGGCCTTGGGTGACCTTGTAGACGGTGTTAGAGGTCATCCCGGGCGCAGCTTTCACGCTGGAGATGCTGTTACTGGATTGGCTGCTGGAGTTTTCGGAGCACACCCTGTCCCTCTGCCTGCAGGAGGCGGGAAAGTTAAGATGAACGAATATTTTTTAAAATCAACGTCACGATCGTCTTTGAATTAAAAAAACAAACAAAAACAACTCGAGCTTCATACCTGTCTGACAGAAAGTCCAGCCCCATGACCGGGCCGAGCCCCATGACCATGCTGGGGGCCTGGTAGGCCGGGTAGTAGGGTAGCCCCTCCTCCTCTGGGTTGTAGAAGCAGCTGATGATCTGTGAGTCGGCGTACAGGCAGCGAAACTCCCGGTCGAAGCTGTCGGTGATGCGCCCTGAGAAGTGCATCACCATGTTGCTGTGCACCTGAGCTGACAGCCAGGTGAAACTGGAGAGGTAACAGGGAGGAGGAGGAGGGAAAGACGTAATGTCACAGTGTGAAGCTGTACAGCCATGTGATGTGCTTCACAACAGTTTCTAAAGAATAAAAGTCATGCGCTTCATTGTGTGTCTACACTCCCATACTTCAGTAATGCTGCTCCTGTGCAGGTGGTCATGACCAACGCTATCATGAAAATGTGCCACAGACTTGGCGCCTGTCTTTCTGCTAATGAGCTCTTCCATCTCCAGCTCAGGAACCTGCAGATCAGCTTTAACTGTTTCCTGGACGGCAATGAATCACTGTGGTGACACGTGAGCTCGTCTGCCACCAGCAGCAAACAGGAAGTGCACGAGGACACGAGCTAAAGAGGTATATGTCCCAACAAATGATGTGAAGACACATGAACTCAGAAAGAGGAATGGATGAGGGACTCAGAAACAAGGGGGGAGTGGGGAAGGGGAACAAGGGGGAAGAACATGAGTCCAGTTTTCACAGCGTTCATGAAAACTTGACAGTCGTTGCTAGATGAAACCACGTGCAGTGCATGTGGCACTTAAACAAATTCTTCTGAATGTACAAGCTGTATGCAAACCAGGGACAGTGAGTGTGTGACTGTGAAACCTGCAGAGCAACTTTTCCTCTGCGATAAATCACGCGCCGCTCAGCTCACCTGAAGAGGAACTGATCAAAGAACTCCAAAGTTTGTTTTCATCATCTTATCGCCCCTCGTAATCACCGAAACGCCTTCAACCAGGCTGTTTGTTTTTTAACACTCGCATGACTCTTCACTTTATCGCAGAAATCAAATAAAATGATGAAATGTGGTTCGTTACTTTCCACTGACGGGTCAGCCATGCCCAGATAAGCTCAGTTATACTGTCATCTGCCGATACCTCTGGGAACAGCTCCCATCAGCCGCATGACACTGAACTGAACTGGGAACAGTTCAGGTGATACATGTGGACTGTGCAAGACAAACCCAAACATGTTGGTCTGCTGGAACACCCAGTCAAAATTCACATATTTGGAAATGTTGAGTCTGTTGTGCTTTATTTCATGTTTTATATCAGTAAAGATTTACCTGCACCTGTAAGGAAAAAGATCAGAAAACTAAATACAAGGAAAAAATATAAAGGAAAAATTGAATTTGGCCACTTATGGGCGCCCTGCACAGGAGGAGTTATTTTTCATAAACAAAAACTGTCATATCTATGAAATATTGCTGCATATAAATGCTAAACGGGGGAGGTTGAAGTAAAGTGTTATCGAAAAGGGCTAAAACAATATTAAGAAATGTTAAACTGTTTTGTTCAAAGCTGGTTTGATCTACCAGATATCAGTTTTTACTATTTGCTTCTTGATAAACTAATCTGTTTCTGATTTACAGACCGGCCACTCCCCAGCTATCAACGCCACATTTTCATGGGTCTTTTATTTCAGAGGACAGGTGAAGATAGCGTGGGAGGGAGGCGTGCGTCGAGGTGATATAAACACATTTGCCTTTCTCCCGCCTCGCTCCCCGTCACGCCTCGCCCTTCATTCCTCCGTCAGCAGGTTAAACGCTGGGACCTGACCTCACCCATGCAGCCGCCACACCCCTGAAACACACACACACCCGCGCCGCGGCCGCCACGTCACGCCTGAGACGCTTCTTCAGGTGGAAGAGAAAACACATTCTCGATCTCATTCAACGGAAATTGACGTAAAAAGGAAGGAGCGCGGAGACGTGAATTCACTTTGTCAGCGAACAAAAAGGCGAGCGTGCCGTCTGCGTCACACCTGCATCAGGTGATCCACCGTGCATGAGTGGTTAGGAACATCTGTCCAGTCCACAGATTAGAAATAATAGTAATTTTAATTTTCTTTCTAGTATCAGTCCAAAGCTGTTTCTTAACTTTCCCCTGTTCTGTGAAGTTTTACAGTGAATAATAAAACAGTCTGAGGCAGAACCTGTCCCTGAAATGTGATTTGTGAGGTGCTTTCATAAAACTAACAGTCTCCTGTTAATGAGGACGCCTTTAGGTTTGTTCCAATTTCACCACAAAGAAGAAAAGAAGGGTGACAAAACACACACACACACACACACACACACACACACACACACACACACACACGCTGCCTCTCTCCCGCTCTGTGACACTAAGTTGTTAAAATCCTCATCATTTTACAGCAGTATTTGTCTGGCACTTTCACTGGGTACATCACACTCACACTGACACACACACACACACACACACACACACACACACACACACACACACACACACACACACACACACACACACACACACACACACACACACACACACACACACACACACACACACACACACACACACAGCTCCCTGCTCCCTGTGGAACTGAACAGCAAAACAAAATGGAGCCAAGTCTGAGCCGAGAATGAGTAAGCAACAGTTAACAGAAGAACTCAGAGGATTTTTTGTAGTTCACTCTTTGCATCAGGACTGAGGATTTACACACACTTCTGTAATGATCTTTTTTTTTTTTTTTTTTGGGGGGGGGCAATTTTAAGCAAAAATACCAAATATTGGTACAAAATATTATTGCTAAAACTCTTTTAGTAGATGTGCATCTGCAGCAGCTGTGCTACATTATCGTCCTCACGTTGAGGCGTAATTGCAGGTATTCTCATTTCTCTTCTCTCTCTCTCTCACACACACACACACACACACACACACACAGCACCAGCATTGTTGAGCAGCTTATCCAAACGCAGACATTTGCAAACCCATCATGGCTCCTGAACGCCACTCCGCTGGCTTCCTCCTATAATTCACTGTTCGCCCTGCTTATCACCATGCAAAGTAAATGTCAAACGGTGAAATGTGAGCGGTCGGCAGGCTCACCTGCATTTTCATGATCATGTGTGCTGCATTTACTGTGTGTTCACTGTGTAAGCATGAATGTCCCGTGATGTGTGTGTGTGTGTGTGTGTGTGTGTGTGTGTGTGTGTGCGACTCCACCTACTCTCATTTTTACGGCTAAAAAAAAGTCAACCTAAGATCTTGGCTCCTTCTTAAAAGCCTGGAATCACTGCTGCAACATTATGCCAAACAACTGCATGTGCACACAAACCTTATATGGTATTAATGCAAAATAACCAAAAGTCAATGTTTATGTTCAGAAAAAACTATATCACTTGGTGTTATTCATTTAGAGTTCATAAGCAGGATGGTGTGGCTGTCATCATGTGAGAAATGTGTGTGCGTGCAGAAATATACACGATAGCTCATTTTTCCAAACGCTTACAATCAGTGAAACAGGACAAACAGAAACCTCCCATCATTACTGGCCGGACAAAGTTCATGTGGGGCCTCATTGATTTTAGTTGGAAGCTGATTCAGAAAACAGGTTTGTGTGCTCCACATGCTGTGCGGACCTTCAGCCCAGGCTGTGAGGTGAAATCCACACGTGCTTTCTGGCTTTTCTGAACTATTTTTGCGTCATTGTGTTCCTTCATCAGCGAGTCTGCAGTGCAAAGACGGCCAGAGAGATGAGGAATGCAGAAAAACAAAAGTCTGCAGCCTGTCTCTTCCTGTACTAGCGTCCACTTTGCGGTTTAACTTCTTCTTCTTGAGATATTGATTCCCACAGTCTCTGAAGAACACCACGACCTCGACCGAGTGAGTGACAAACCCCAGCGGTGGTTGATTGAAAGAGGTCAGACACACAAAGAAGGGAGCGTGGCAGCTTAATGATTGTTAGCATGTGTGTGTGTGTGTGTGTGTGTGTGTGTGTGTGCATGCTCACCTGTACGACCCTGCGATGACCTCCTCACAGTCAATGATCATGAACTTCTCCAGGACCTGACCGCTGAATTTCTTGCCGCTCTTGGTGCAGTAGGTGTCGCCGCACACGCTGCGAATACGCATGTTCTGCACAGACACACACACAGTTTACTGTTAGACACACTGCGTGATGCACGCAGACACACACAGGAAACTCAGCATCTCAGTCACATACCAAGATAACAAGCAATTAGTTTTGTATTTGAAAAGTCTAAAATTAACATGTTTGTATGGCTACGAAATATGCATCAAAAAACAAACAAGATGTGTGAAAAATGGAATCAGGTTTGTTTTTCTTTCTTTTTGCAAAAAAGTCTGTGAATAAAAAAGCACATTTCTTTAAAATGAAGGAACGTTGTTTTTTTAAGAAACAAAACTAAACAGGGCAGCCTGTGACAGAGAGAAAACACGCTTCCACCTTCCACGCCATCAGTGCTGTCTCAGGTAGAACAGGTGAACGTTTGTTTTATTCTACAGCGCCTGCTATAAGTCACGCAGCAACTCCCTCCATTCCCGTCCTCTGACACTGCAGTGAGACTTTTGGAGGCCGACTGTCGAGACGTCTGCACTGCTGCGGTTACATAAACCTCTTTAATGGAGCAGACGCACGCAAAACTGTACATACGTCTACACACACGTACAGTATACGCGTATATGAACGTAACTGCTTCATGGTTGAGACGTCTTCTGATAAAATCAACAGAATTGTTAATGCTGTTCTCACCAGCGATATCAACATTTAAAATGACAGAGCACAAACATTTTAGTCTTAACTTTGTCACCAGCTAAAGAAGACGCTGTTCAGTCTTCTTCTGCTAATATAGGAAAAAATTATGATGCAGTTGTTTCCCGTGATGAAAATAGATTTAAAACAGTGTAGAAAAACACCAGACACCTCTGTGCTGAAGCTTTTGGGGATATTTATCGGTACAGCTCCAGTGCGCTCGATGCCGTACTTACACTCAGGTGTGAGTTCTGAATGTCGAGCGCGGAACACATGTCCGTGAAGTAGCCCAGGTTCTTCTCGTCCAGCAGGATGTAGACGGGGACCCGCCGCTTGTTGGACGCCTCCATGAGGTCACACATCAGGTCCACGTCCGTGAACACGTCCATCACCAGTGCGATCACCTGGAGTGGCGGGGAGACACCAGAGACCTCGTGAAAACGGGTCTCTTTATAATTTAAGTCGCTTTTTTTTTAAAGATAAATTGCAAAAACTTCTGTGGTCCAAATATAATCAACCAATTCACCAGTAATATGTGTTGTGTCAAACATTTCTATGAAAACACGCTTCAAAATCAGACCTATGTCTTTTGGAAAATCAGCCCCAGGTCATTTCAAAACAAAAGATAATTATAGTGTCATGTTCTTTCTGACTGCAGCTGGTCTCATCAACTACACTGACTCTCACCCCAACCTCCGCCATCTTTTTTCAATTACATATACAAATAATATATATATATATATATATATATATATTATACTGCATACAGTGAAATGTGAACATCTCACTTCACAAATAAAATCTTTAGCCCTTTATGTGGTATGTGTTATGCAACATTATTGCACAGACACACACACACACACACACACACACACAACACCAAGAATGTGTACATGGCTGTGTGCAAGCATATACCTATACATATACATACACACACACACACACACACACACACAGACACATTCAGACATGCCCACTGGTCTAATGAACAAAAGCACACAGTACAAAAGTGAACTTTCAGGAGTGGATGGAAGAAGCAACAGCGAGGTGACAAAAACCTCACTGCAGTTTCTGTATTTTGGTGTTTGCAGTGAACCTTACTGTGAGCAGAGCGATTAAATCCCACTGTGGCAGTGACAATCCTGCGTCACGCCAGAGCCACAAAATCGTTGGTTTCTCTGCTGCACTGAAGCCTCTTCCAGCATTAAAACACATTTAAACAGTACATTGTTTTGTTTGTGGAATAAACAAACACACAGACAGCCACAGTGTCCACTGACTGACGAGACGCAATCACCGTGTCACTTGATCTGAAAGCTGCTGACTCGGCACAGACTGTGAGAAAAGAGGTCACTGTTACTGCTGTGTGTGGAGGAAAAGGCTCCTCCGGCTTGTTGTACTCCAACACTGTGTGGAACATTTCAGACAGGGACCGAGCAGGTTTGACTTCCTCTCATCACTGTACAACCGTCTTATTAGGTCCTGCACATTAAACAATCTATTAATACATACAGAAGAAGGAAGTGTCTGTGGTGAGGTGAGTCATGTCTGACATGTGCCTCACCGCGTGCCAATAAACCAAGTGTTTCTTGTAATTTGACGAGAGGGATCATGAGAATACACTCACAATAAGCTCATAACTGTAAGGAAGAAGGCAAGAGCTGCCATTTTTTTATGCCACACGACACAACAACAGGCAAAACAACCACAAAGACACAGTGAACAACCAGGAGCCACAAACAACCACAGAGACAACAACGAAAACAAAAACGCAGAGGTGAAAACCATCACCATAACACAACCATAAATGACCACAAAGATGTGCAAAAAATTACAGACGCACAAAAAAGCTACAAAGGGACAATAAACAACCACAAAAACACAAACTAATAACCATAAAGATGCACAAATGACTTCAAAACAACCACAAAGAGACAAAACGACTATGAAGACCTGCAAATAACTACAAGGAAGTGAAAAACAACCACAAACTATGACATACACAACGCAGACACTGAACAAACATGAGACACAAAAACAACCACAAAGAGACAAAGAGATACCACACAACTACAGAGAAGTTTAACAAAAGACAACTTTGTGCTTGAAAACTTTTGTTGCTTCCTATCATACATGAACTGACAGTGAAATGGATCATGAGACACACACACACACACACACACACACACACACACACACACACACACACACTCACCTTCTTGGCTTTGTTGATCAGGGACCTGATCAGGTCTTTGACGTTGTGAGACTTGTCCCTCTGGAAGTAGATCTGCGTCTCCGACGGGCCGTACCTCGCCGGGCCGTCCGGCCAGCCGAGCTCCAGCATCGGCGGCTCCTCGTCGGACATCATGGGGAAGTAAGTCCCGGAGGTGAGCTCGGACACGGCGTCCCCGTCCCCGAAGTCCCGGTCGTTGGGGCCGGTGCCCTCGGAGCCGCACGCCTTGGCGGCGTGCTGGGTGATGTAGCCGATCTCCAGCGGGGAGAGGAAGTTGAGCTCCCGCTCCTCGGCCAGCACCCTGCGGTACTCCTTCTCTCCGTGCTCCAGCAGCGCGTCCGTCGCCAGCCGCGCCGCCTCGTTGTGGCTCAGCTCCAGCGTGGAGACCTGCCGCCACGGGTTCTTCACCTCCTCCAGCCGGGACGCCAGCTTGCCCAGGGGCTTCCTGCCGTTCGTGGTCGGCCGCAGGCCCTCCGAGCTGATCATGGTGCTTTCCGTGTAAATCCGCAGCTCTGGGATTAATTTGTCAATCCCCGGTCTAATAAAGCCCTCAGAAAAAAATAAATAAACAGCTCCAATAAAAAGACCCTGAAGAACCTGTCAAGTTCTCAATCTATTCCCTCCGGTGCTGAAGGAACATTGTAATCTAAGAAAAGAAAAAGAAATGAGTCAAACAAGCGTTGACAGATCCGTAATCAACGAAAAGCAACGCGCGCGTGGAGGCCGCTCAGATTAGTCTTAAATCTATGAATATAAACACTTTAAACTCACCACAGTCTAATCCGTATCATAGCAACATTTTAAGTGTTTGTTTTTTTAATCTATTTATGATCCAGATCAGCTCCGAGGCGGTGAAATGGTCCTCGCTTCTCCAGTTCCCGGACGTGTCAGATAGGACCTGCAAACACCTCTCCTGCCCCCTTTAGTGTGTGTGTGTGTGTGTGTGTGTTCGGCTCACCTGTCTCTACCTGTCCTGTCATTGGTCCGTAACACAGGGACAGGCTCCTCCCCCCGCCCCTTTCCCGGTAACTCTCCGTTGTCAAACCAAGCAGGCAAGGGAGGTGGTTAGAAATTTCAAAATAACAAAAAGAAAAAGGAAATAGAGAGAGGAAGACAGAGAGAGGAACCCATCAGGTTTTTAAATAAGTCGACATTAATTTATTTTTATTATAATATTTCAGGATTAATTCCTGTTTGTTCTTGTGTATAAGTGTAACAAATCTAATGCTTTTAATTTGAAGGCCTCACTTCCAGTCTTATCTTGGGCTGTTAATGACGCTGGGGAAAATCTATGGATGGAATATAAAGAAGAAAAGGACCTGTCCCCTCACTTATGGACACAAGCTGCAGACATCAGTACAAAGAAAACTTATAAAACTAACAAAGCACATTTAAATGACTGTAAGGCAGGTTTTGCATCAGCAGTTACTGTGACTGATCACATTCTTTGTGAACTGAATTTCCTGCAGCCTTAACTCTTTCTAAATGGCAGCATATTGGGAAACACACACCTGACACAGGTAAACGTTTGTGTGTCTCTGTCGCTGCTCGTGTGATGTGTGAAATGAAAAACCCTCCCGCTCCCTCCCTGGAGACCGCGGCCCTCTGTCCCTGTGGCAGCGCGATACATGCAGCAGACAACAGGCCCAGTGCGGGTGGTGCTGCACCGCTCTCCTGATACCACATACATGATAAAGATCACATGTAATACTGGCTTCAGAGGAAACTACACCCACTTACATTCATTTACAGGAAACCCATAAACCTTCTCTAACACCTTAAAACATGCTCTCGCCTTAAAGTTGAATGATTTACAATATGGAGATTTGTTTCTTTGTCCCCACAATGTGAGGCTGTATACAGGTTTAAGTTCCCCACGACATGAGTAAAACCTGGACACACACACACACACACACACACACCTCCATCTGCCACATAGGGATCAAGTAATTATCTGAGATTACTGCCTCCAGACTTGTATTATAGCTGTTTTGTTTCTGTCAGACTGACACCCCCACACCCACCCAGTGTGTGCTCATTATTTCATGTAACAGAATTACAGGAAACTCATCGCCTGAAAACATTTGTACAAATATCTAATCAATGTGAAGAGCAGATGATACCTCCGTACCTTCATTAAGGCGTCACAGTAATCCCAGAAAAGCATCTGTTGAAACAACAGTTCATTTATAAGGTATGTTTTATTAGCTCTGCCAAGGACATTGTGTCATCAGTCGTGTTTGTTCATTTGTCTGTCTGTCATTAGCAGGATTATGCAAAAGTTAATGGGGGGATTTGTACGAAAAATTTCACAAGAGGTGGATCCTGGCCCATCGTATAGGTGAGTAAACAAAACCGCTAACTCGGTGACTGTGGAGTTTATTTATAGTAAGATTTAGGGCATTTTCACCAGCAAATAACCCAAGCAACTAACTAAATAAACTAAATAATGGCTTAAATCAAAATTTAATCGTTATTATTGATATCGAGATCGAGAGATTTCTTTGGAAACGACGGGTCCCATGAAGATGAAGTGTCACCATCATGTGCCCTGCGAATCAGCTGCAGAGAAGCAGAAGGATGGATTCATCACCTCTGCTCTCCTGGGAAATGTGACCAAATTAACAGCCGAATGAAGAACGTGTCTGACCTACATGGTTTTCTGTGTTGAATGGGGAGCGACAGGGTCAAACAGTCACAGCATCCTCACAGTATATGGACTTGGCTATTATTAATTGTTTACTGACAAGTGTAAGGCACTGCCATGTTTTCACCATTCCATCTAAACGGGACATCTTCTTTGGAGAGCTGAAACCACAGGAAACGTGTCACGCTGCAGCAGGATTTTCCACTATCTGGAAACTCGGAAGTTGTTTGGCACATGACTGAATGATAAAGCAACAGCAAACAAG
This sequence comes from Psettodes erumei, assembly GCA_016785225.1. Taxonomy (NCBI): domain Eukaryota; kingdom Metazoa; phylum Chordata; class Actinopteri; order Pleuronectiformes; family Psettodidae; genus Psettodes; species Psettodes erumei. The sequence goes on along the minus strand of JAFBJZ010000672.1, from coordinate 1,196,758 downwards.
ACGCCAACCATCTGTGGCTCATAGTAAAGTGGCACAACAAGTTTTCAAGTGAAAGAGAAAGGTACCCGATGTCCCTAATTAGCCGTAAACATCCGTGAGGGGCGCATGTGAACGTGTGACTTAATGTTTACCCAGTTGGGCGAGGAGCTCTGACCAAACACCTCCACGCTGCGGTTTTGACATCACCACTCTGCGGTATTCAAATGACTAAGCAGGCGGTTCTGTGCAGGGCAAAGCATGGCACTTATTGTAACTGATTTTCATACAGCATGTCCAGGTCATGAGGCGTGTGGAAAGAGATGGAGTCACCGTCAGGTTGAGCTGCGCTAAATAAAGCTTTATCTACACTTTGATAAGGTCCTGCCATGAAAGTGCTGCCGTTCACGCTGCAAATGCAAACGCAGCCAGGTTCAAGTGGGACGCTCCGTCGCTCATGGCATTATACACATTTTTTTGTTTGAAACGCCAGCGGCCTCCTTCACATTTCACCTTTTGTGCTTCAGTGTCAAGTTTGTAAGTCGGTCAAACTGGTGGTTCTAGTCTTTTAATGTTTTCTTGACATCCTCAGCAAACAAAAGGTTCGACCGTCACACGTCTGCTCTGCACACTAAACCAAAGATCACACGTCAGTCAAGAGCCGGCCGGCTGCTGCTCCTGCTGCGTGTTGACGTCTTCCTCTCCAGCTGAGTGTTTTTGTCCATCCATCTCTGCTCAAGTGAACCACTCAGTTTGTGCACCTGCCAGCCCCTCGCAGAAAAAATAAAGAGGAAGTCACTTTGGCAGCTGCTGCTACAGCAGCATGCAGAGGAAAACATCAGTTTAACCCAATTATTAATCTGAAATTAATGAAAGCCAGTGACCTAATTATTCAGATGAACAACCTACATATTCATGATCATATGTTTGAGGTGAGTCAGCTCTCACGTTGCTCTCGGCAGGTGAGTCATAGTGACTGTCACTATGGAAAACAACCTCCAGGCTTACGTGTATTTGCATATATTAGTGGTCAGATGAAACTACTGAGTCACGACCGTCATACGGACTTCACCAACATGATGATGATGATGAAAAGGGACTGGAGAAAAACTGGAAACTCCTGAGGCCCCAAAAAAAGTCAAAAGGTAAAAAGAAAGCAGGTGAGGGCAGGTTCACGCTGCTGGCAGCCATAAAGGCAGCAGTGGGAGAAGTGGTCGGACTGGTTTCAGGCCTCACATCCAGCGTACAGGCTCAGACGCTGCCTCCCTGCATGTTACCACGAGAACACAAACGCTCGCCGAGCGCTTCGTTAGCTCGTCTCCCTGCTGGGACAACAGCCTCAGCTCTGAAGTGTTCCTTTGAGTTTCCGCTGCCGGTCTCCTGTTCTACCACATCCCAGAGGGGCTCCACGGGATCTGGAGGCTGAGGAGGCCACTGAAGGTCACTGAACTCACCGTCATGTTTGAGACAACTTTTACTTTGCGATATGGAGCACTATCACACTGGAGGTCACCTCTGTTCATCAGCATTTCTGTTAGCTCCAACCGGTCTCTTGGTGATGGCGGGGGTTCAGGTTAGGGCCCCCGTACAGGCCAGAACATCATCTGTATGGAACTTCTGCAAAAGGTTTTAACAAAACACACCATTGTCTGAAATATGACTGTATGCTGGAGCAGTTCCCTTCATGGAAACCGAGAGACCCGTAAACCAATCCAGGAGAAACAGCCCTCAGGCAGAAGCGTGTGGGCAGCAGGAACGGTTTAGGAAACTGTGTCGTACGAGTATTTCAGAGTGTTTGAATACTCTGGACAGAGAGCAAAGAGCTACCAGTTGAATTACACCAGTAATTCAAGGGAGGATAAGGATGATTTACTGCAGTAATAAAGTCTCTTTGACAGCTGGGCCGCAAGTGGGTTTGGATCCAGATCTCAAAGCAAACAGCAAAGTGAACTGTCAACACTTGGTGCTATTTTCAGATAAAGAAATGACATGTAAAAACATAACAAATCATTTTTTACATCCTTGAAATGAACCATGAAACAACCCGTCTATCTGATGAAGCAGAGAAACTCTGGTCCTGTTCGTCTACCTGCAGGATCAGTTTTTTTCCACTGGAATTTGTTAACTCACCTCTTGAAATGAACACAGGAGCAGTTTCCACTTATGCATGTTCAGAGGCTGAGTCAAGCGTTTGAGTGACTTCATCACTCAACAGCCCGAGAGGCGACTGGAGTTACGGCTTTTTTCTCTAAACCATTTCAGCTGGCACTCACTGAAAGGGTTTCAGTTAGGAAGAGCCTCATTCCAGTCCTCTGCCTATCAACCATACAAATGTTGCATGAACACACACAGATATTTTGCAACTGTAGACGGATTAGCCTTACATGAGCATACCGCAGTCACACCTGCTCCTCACAGCCAATCAGCGGGGCTTGTTTGCACCAGGTGTGTGCAGATAACCGCCCGGTACGGGGAGAAAAGCAGGACCCGCTGAAGAACCCAACAGCAGCATCTCACTGTGAGTCTCAAATCACGCCGCGACGCTCCGGCCGGGGCGAGCAGGCGCGGCAACACCCACTTTCTGGAAATGGAGCACATACTTGAGATGCCAGCTGTCAGTCTTTGTGCCAGATTATGAAACCACTGATCTGTCATTACAAGGGTTGCTTATTTTTCTTTTTTCATGCAGCATTAAACATCAGAATGCTTTCCACACTATTCATACGCCTCTCTTCAGCACAGACGAAAGGGATTGTTACGGACTGTATTTCGTACATCATATGATATTCACGTGATTTATTTAGATGTGCACATATGTCGTTCAGACTTGCTACACAACAATTACCCAAATCCCAACTATCTGTTACACAACTCCTCCGATGCTGCGAGCATGCGTTTGACAACTTAATGATCATTTAAATGATGCTTCACCCAGGACGAGCTTCCCGACCGGTTTCTCTCTTTTCCTTCCCGGGTGCTCACGCCGCTTTGTATTAATTCTGAGTTCAGGAGTTGCTGCGTCAGCACATGTTTTTGTCTTGGCTGTGCTGTGCAAGCAGCTGCAGGCACAACCCTGCCAGAGACGACCGTTGGTTCTTTCAGACAGAAAGGGGTTGGTAACCTGAAGATCGTTACGGTTCGGACGTGATCCGAGAATGTGCACATGAACAACACAAAGAAAATGTGTTAAAGTGCGTTTGTGTCCTCACAAGGACAGAAGCATTTTAGTTTAGGTTACATCCTGTGTTTAAGATTAAAATTAGGATTTGGTTTATGAAGAAAAAATACTTTATTTTGGAGGAATAATGTGTTTATCATCTGCTTTAAGTAGCATTGTCAATACAGGAATTTATTTTACATGTGATGCATTTTTACACCGTTGTATTGACAGTGACATCTGACTGATGCAGTCATGTGACATTTAGGTAAAGAAAGGTCTTTAAGAACACTGCCATGCAAATTCGTGTGTGTGAGACATGCAGAGTAGCATCCACATTTGCTACCTGCCAGATCAGGTTAAACCTGCCACCAATGACCTCTCTCTCTCTCTTTTTCTCTCTCTCACACACACACACACACACACACACACACACAGACACACACACAAAGCCTTGCTCTCTCTCTCTCTCTCTCTCTGCCTCCAGCTCAGTCTCTGTAACTCTATTCTGCTGCTAAACACTGACATTGTGAATATGTTCCTCAAAAGAAAAACAGCCATTTTTGGATGAGTGTGTGTGTGTTGCTGTTGTTGAAGGACCTTTGCACACTTGAGCACAACAAAAACACACACACACACACCCACACATCATCCCGACGTGAATGGAGTCCGTTACACAATGAACTTCCTAACCCGCTGCTCGCTGTCACTTCACATTCACCTCACTGACACGAGGAGGACATCATTCTTCTAATCCAACTGTCAGCAGGAAAGTGAAGCATGTTTCCCAGACGTCTCACTGTTTTTGCATGTGACAGTAATTTCTTTATGTTGGAGTTAATGTCCTCCTCTCTGAGCACAGAGATTCTCACAGTCGCCCTCTGCCCACGGCTCTGACGCTCTGACAGAACTGCATTAATGAGGTGGTGGCGGGTAGCGGCTAAAGGTTATGGCTCATGCCACAGAGTCTGACGTGCATCCATTGTCCAAAGACAGTTTGGAAAGGTTGAAATTAAAATAAACCTCACAAAGGACCTCTTATCTGGTCTTCTGGACTCAGAGGTGGAGCGTGTGATGGAGCTGGGTGATGACATGGAAGACAGTTTTGTAACCTGTCAACGTGCTGAAGCCGTGATGGGGTTGACAGCTGAGCAGCTGAGGAGGTGAAGCCCTGCAGGGAGGGCACGGACACACGGAAGGGATGAAGAGTGTCGTGAGGAGTTCAGAACAACACCTCAGGTGTGCTAACATGTGGGAAAGTACGGTTAAGTCCATTACAATTTAAAGACAAATCCTGAAAATGTCTCTGGTTTTAACTTCTTTATATTGAGTCTGGGGGTCGTGCAGGGGCAGAAGTTTAGGTTGGGAGGATCACAAAAGTATGAACAACTGAGACACCTGGAGGAGTGTACAAGACAGAAGGACAAAAGAAGAAAATAGAAATTCAGGAGCAGCGTTAATAAATAGTCAGTTACAGTCAGTCAGGATTCTTGTTCCAAGCAGGTTCAGCATGAGGAGGAGTTTTGCACCTTACCAGAGTTTGAGTCTGTCATGCATGTGTTTGCGTGTGTGTTTGTGTGTCTGTGTGTGTTTGTGTTCGGGCGTGAAGCATCTTGACAATTATCTCAGCTAGAGGAGGAACAAATTTGTTCAGATTTATGAAACGGCTGCAGCATGTGATCCTTCAAACTCCTTCTGGCAGCGCACATTTACATCACACTCCGTCGTCATGATCGACAGCTGAAGGGAAATATTGGATTTCTTTAATTCAAATTAAATGCAAAAAATCTGCATTTTAAAAATTAACAGATCAGAATTCAGATCAAATGTCATCAAATGCAGTTAACATTTTTTACAATTATACATTTTCATGATACTATCAAAAACGGCTGCATCCATGCTGCATGCAAACTTCATTTCATGTAGAAACTTACTTTAGAACCTGATGCAGCTGTCAGGATGAAGTGATATGTGTGCAGGATGGAGTTACAGACCCACTCAGAGACAGAAGTGACACCAGAACCTGCTCTCTGACCTGCTGCAGTTACGTCGCCTGTGTAACCCAGATGTCACACTCCGTCACCTGGGATCCTCCATAATGAAAACCTGGTTCTGTGACCCAGTTCGGGTCCTGACACATAAAGGGGTCAAACTTCCCCTGCTGGGACGAACACGTGTGTTACGAGTTTAAAATCAACTGCTGGACAGAACTTGACCTGAGGTTCTTTACTAACGTTCGTGATATACTGTTTTGTAATGACTTTGTGAATCCTCAGACCGATGCAAAGACAATAAAGGCAACAGCTACATTCATGCTCCCAAGAGGATAGATCAAACTGACATCAAACTGTCAGTGTCAAAGTGTTTTCCACTGATTCTGTACTAGTACTGACACACACACACACAGGCTGGGAACAACAGCGTCACTTTGGAAAAACTGGTTTTCTTATGAATGGATACAAAAGTTTGTTAACCCAGTAAACACACATCACTTCATGCAGAGCAGAACAGACAACACAGACAAAAAGATGAGACAAAATGGTCAAAAAATCCTTTTAGCTGAGTTTTTTAAAAAAAATCCCCCAAACCTTGGGAATGACACAGAGACCATCTGAGTGTGTGGTGTGGAAACAAACTATATAAAGGAGAAGACGACAAAGAGAAACACAACAACTTCTGCTGTAATCTTCCCTCCGTGGCTGTGTCAGTTTAAAGAATATAAATATCAGCCGAGTGTGAATTTCAGAGGTTTGAAGCGGGAGGACAGAAAACAAAAAGGGACAAGAGCGGAGCTGTGAAGGCCATGAGAGTGGAAAAGACCCGAGCACTGGCGAGCACAAGAAAAAACAACAAGCGTGTGCATCGGTGCAGATGAAAACGCATCATGACTAAGTCTGACCGCTTCCTCTTTCGGCCGCCTGAACGTTTGGACGCCGGCATCAGTGACAGAGGACAGAGAGGAGCCTGTCACGGCCCCGAGACACAGATGAACGTCAGAGGATTTTTTTTTTTCCAGCGAGGGTGAAAAATCACCGAGGCAGAGAGCAAGAAGCCAGGGCCAATTATTTGGAAGTGTTTCTTTGTGTCAGCTTCACATATTCGGCCTCAGACTCTGGGAAACGTTTCCACGAGCGCCAGAGGAACAGACTGTTGCATTCATGAGAGAGGCGCTGCAGAGAAGGAGGATAACGCTTCTTACTTTTTTTGACACTGATTAACAGGGAGACAGTTCAGTGTCCCGGTGAAAACAGATCTCTACAAAGCAATTCAACTAAATTACAAATATAACACAACAAAATATATGTGCTCCCCTCCTTAAACAGGAAACACCTAAATCATTACTGGTGCAGTACTGCACTGTTTGCTGCTGGGTATCTGTGCAGTATGAAGGTCTTGTCTGGCTTTTAAATTGGGCTGAATGTAAAGTCTAATCCTGCAGGAGCTGCATCAGGACCAGTTGGGCGAGTGCACTACACATTAAAGAGTGGAGTGTGGCGCCCCCTGCAGGCCACAAGGAGAAAAGCCTGAGTTGGAACTGGAACGGCTGGAGTATTTTACATTTGCAAATCAAGTGATGTAAGTCCAGGGGTGACAGAATGAAATGTTACACATACTAACAGACAGG